>JAVDOI010000023.1:332500-477500 GCA_032191485.1 Leptoclinus maculatus
TGATGTCATGTAAACTTCATATATATATATATCTTTACACAACTTAATTTGTGCAGATGGATAGAGTATCACATTGTTCTGATGCTCTGCATGATTCAAATGAAAGTATAGTGGACGAAACCGATAACGAGGATTCTATCAAAGACCATCCCACATGGCAATCAGATGATGAAGTTGTTCCAAAGCTGAGGAGGACAAAAAGCATTGTGGTATGTCTCTGACACTTTAAATACCAATAGCTAGTTTATAGGCCATTTCCTCCCAAACCTTTCACTGATATTTGATTTTAAAAGAATGTGAACACAAATATATGACGATACCCTGACCTCCCTTCTTGCAGATGGCTCGAGTACCAAGTTTTTCTGATGCTCTCTAGGATTCAAGTGATGACAGTACAGAGAGCCCGTCCACTTCTAAATGTGAAATGTCTTTACAAAGACCGAGGAGAAGCTGTTCCCGTCCTGTAAGTCTCCTTTTTACTCCATGTCATCACTTCAAGGGAGCGCCACCAAACTCAATACCACTTTTAGTAACTACAACACCAGGCATGCATATAGATGATCAACAATGTATGTCTGTTGCTCTTGATAGTGAGCCGATTTAAGTAGTAATCATATTTATTATTTTCAATATTGTTTCCTTCAAATATTGAAGTAGATTAATATCAGGGGTGTGGCCTTTTCTGCCTCGCTCTAAATTTGACACATTCAAATAGTTTTGAATATATTTAGTCCCAAAGTCTAACGTAACCTAACTGTTTCTCTCTTATTTGTGAAATGACTTGGACTGAGTACTCTGGATTTCACTCCCCCCTATAGAATGTACATCATCCCAACATGCAGTAGACAGTTAAGAGTGGAGTCAGTATCAGTCTGAACACAATCATCTGGAGGTTGAGTTATTCATTTTGATTTGTTTTCTTCTGAAGATTCAAGTGAGTCTCACAGGATCAGATGACTCCAGTGTAGCTAGTGAAGAGGAGTATATTCCAAAGCCCACGGAGGAAAACACAGACAGTGATTGCAGCTTGGAATTATCACTGGGAAATGAAAACAATAAGACAATTGCATCAATTAGTCAGAAGAGATGCAAGTCTTCTAGTCAGAGCAGCTTCAAGTCTTCCAGTCAGAGCAGCGTCAAGTCTTCCAGTCAGAGCAGCTTCAAGTCTTCCAGTCAGAGCAGCTTCAAGTCTTCTAGTCAGAGCAGCTTCAAGTCTTCCAGTCAGAGCAGCTTCAAGTCTTCCAGTCAGAGCAGCTTCAAGTCTTCCAGTCAGAGCAGCGTCAAGTCTTCCAGTCAGAGCAGCTTCAAGTCTTCCAGTCAGAGCAGCTTCAAGTCTTCCAGTCAGAGCAGCGTCAAGTCTTCCAGTCAGAGCAGCTTCAAGTCTTCCAGTCAGAGCAGCTTCAAGTCTTCCAGTCAGAGCAGCTTCAAGTCTTCCAGTCAGAGCAGCGTCAAGTCTTCCAGTCAGAGCAGCTTCAAGTCTTCCAGTCAGAGCAGCGTCAAGTCTTCCAGTCAGAGCAGCTTCAAGTCTTCCAGTCAGAGCAGCATCAAGTCTTCCAGTCAGAGCAGCTTCAAGTCTTCCAGTCAGAGCAGCGTCAAGTCTTCCAGTCAGAGCAGCGTCAAGTCTTCCAGTCAGAGCAGCGTCAAGTCTGGGACTCATCAACGTGATGAAATGAAGTCATGTTAAGGCCCTTTAATCAGACCCCCTCCTCTTCTCTCACTACAGCGTCTTCACATTGAACTGCTTCAGTAACCTCTGTGGAGCATTACAACCACAGCTCAGCTACTTTAACCTGTGTGGGCCTGCTTTCATCTCTCAGCCTCTTCAACACTTCTCTTTGCATTTCTCTAAATTGTGCAGTGGACTAAGACTCAGACCTGGAGGTGAAGCTCCACTTTAACACCCAGAACCACCAACCTCAGCGGCTGCTTTACAGCAGCTGCTCACTGCTCCTAGAACTAGGAAGGGTTCAATGTAGAGACTACAGTTCACAGTGCTGAGGACAATGTGGACAATACAAGTTACATTTAATTATAGAGCGGCCAGGAAGCTCAAACACAAGAACAAAGACATGAAAATATGTAATTAATGTTATTAATCCCTCAACATAATACTGTAGGTTTACTGAAGCTTACGTTTGTATTTACTGCTGTTAGAAACTAATCAAATGTAGTAAATCAAAGTTGTATCTGATGTACTTTAACTGAGCTCTGTGACTTTCCAACAATACATGTTGTTACCAGTGACTCTAACATGATAACGGTGATTGTTTGTGTACTATATGATCAGTATTTAGTACATTGTGTGTAGAATGATGGATTTGGGACACAGACTGTGGTGTTGTTCATCCAGCAGGGGGCGTCCTCTCACTGCACATCAAGTCTCAGAGTCCTGAACAACTCAACACGTTTAGACTAAAGATTCAAACTAATTATGATCTTGAATTACATTAAACAAGGAATTAAACTGAGACTGAGTGTGTGTTGGAGGTGATATACACATGTAGTGTATACATGTGTGTGTATATGTGACGCACACAAAATGTATGGTCACATTTTGTTTATTTTGGCGAATTTCTATGATTTGCCAATCATAATAAAACTTCCTTTAGAAGTGTATTTCTATATATGCCCAGTAGGTGGCAGTGCAGCGCTGTGGTTCTGCCTCGCGACCCGAGACCTGTATGTGCGCGTGCAGCGTCTTCCTTCTCATAGCTTGAGAAGACGCTGAACTGAGAAGCCACATATTTGCCTGTCTTATTGTTTCCTGTTTTTCTCAGGTTAGTAATATGTAAAATCACCAAAGATGACACATGAATTGGGGACCAATGTGTACTCAACATTTCATAGAGTATTTTGTGTTTTTATGTAGTTGTTTGGTAGCTACGTGAGTTAAGACTGACTGTTGAGTGCTAGCTAAGCTGATAGTAGCCCTGTAGTATATCCCTCGTTTTTATCTGACTCCTATACATTGTACTTTTCTTTATAACAAAATGAATCGACTCTTTATGTTCTAGTAGGTCGATTCATACTAAATATGTTAATTAATGTGACTGTAATATGTATATAACTTTTGTGAATGTTTGTTAGCATTTGTTAGCGATTAGCTGTACTGGTGACGCAGCGCCGCCATTTGGAATGGTGTCTTCCTCACGTACGCCACAGTGGATTGTGGGCACATTGCCAAAGTGCAATTTGGAAGGGTTTTATCGCAAACGACAACAGATGTGTTGATTCAAAGTGACTAAGTCACTATAAGAGTAATAAGAGTATTTGCAACGTGATAAGTAATAAGGGTAGTGTAACCTTTGTTTATTTTGTTTAGGACAATTTTATGTATTTTTCCAGTGTTTTATATACAGGAGATTTTCACTTGAAGTGTGAAATAAAATGATAGCTTGAGAAGACGCTGAACTGAGAAGCCACATATTTGCCTGTCTTATTGTTTCCTGTTTTTCTCAGGCATAAATCTGTTCTCAGGCTCATTCATCCTGGGACCTGTAACATATACAAGACATCTTCTTTATTCAAATCACCATTTCTTCATCCTTCTGCTCCCCGTGTCTCTCTACATTTGGGTTCATCTCCTGCTGCCCTTTTGCCCAAACTTGACAGAAGGAACCAAAACCCAGAATATGGAGCCATCAGATGGATGGTTTGAAGAGGAGCTCTATGATCTGAGTTATTCCTGCTTTGTTTCCATGGAGCGTGGAGGAGATCTCCTAGTAGGAGATTAAAGAGGCTGTGTTGAGATTGGTGAGCAGGAAGACATCATCAGTGTTATGGATGGTGGCTTCTTTACCGGACTGCTTCTGTCACGGTCTTGGTTTGGTTTGTTTCCCGTTTTATTTTGAATTTCTCTTGTGTCCCGGGTTCTTCTTCTTCTTCTTTTAACTTGTTTGGCGGTTGTCATCCAGTGAAAGGTGTAGTGATGTGTCCTTTGTGTCGAGGCTTCGAAGCTTGTGTCGAGCAATCCAGGAAGATTTTTATGAGGCGCGTATCGAGGCTTGTGTTGATGACGTAGGTGGTGACGTTCGAAGCCTCGCGAACCGCCGGTACCACGTGACTGATTCAGGAAATGGTTCACGGGTTTGGCGTGTGATTCGAAATAAAAGGGGCAGCGAAACGCAATGAATCCCCGGTCACATTTTGTGTACTTAGGACTTTACTGCGCGTTTGTTTGCAAACTATTCAAGCTTCTTTTTTCTGCGATGGAACCAGCAAGAAAGAGCCTCTTTGTAGTTGTTATTTTATAAATAAAAATGAATAAAATGTTTTACGTGTTACATGTTGTCCCTAGTAAAATAAAGACAGTCACAGACCAAATATCACAAGCACATTCTTCCGTGGCTCAGTGGGTAGAGAGGGTTATCCGGTAACTGCAAGATTGGCGGTTCGATCCTTGGCTGCTACATGTCCTGTGCCGAAATGAACCTGAGTGAGACACTGAACACCTAACTGCTCACGTGGTGCTTCTCAGCAGCCCACTGCTCCCATTAAGCTAGGGAATGGGTTAAATGCAGAAGTCAAATTTCCTAACTTTAATCTTTTTTTTTTTAAACTTCTCACATCACAACCCTCTCCGCAATTTGTTTCCACTTTCCCTTTTGACCCCGCCATTGTATCATAAAGACAGACACCATATTAATAAGTTCATAAGTTATGTATTGGCATCACAAACATCATTCATTCATTTATTCAATTCAATGCTTCACACCAAAGCCATGGTGTCATTTTAATCACTCTGCTGTTTTACATTTATTGTCCCCTTGATGGCGCAGTAGAGCAAATGAAGCACCATGAAGCTTCGGCCCATGAGTGAAGCAATTGGATGGAAAGCTTCAATGCTTCATAAAGCTTCATCTCGCCATCACTAGAAAGGTGCATTACCGTCACCTACTGTGTTGGATTGTGGACCCGAGTACCCTATCCCCGTGTCCCGGGTTAACTTCACTTCCTGCCTTTGTGTGTTTTCCCGCCACTGTGATTGTCTGCCCCGCCCCTGATTGAATCCACCTGTGTCTAATCTCCTCCACCTCCTCAGTGTATTTAAACCCTGTGTTCCTGTCTCTGTTCCAGTTTGTCTTAGTCCTCTGTGTCTAATGGTCCAGCAGTTTTCCTAGTGTTCATCTTCCTGGTTTTTTTCACATCTTGGTTTTTCGTTACATATTTTTGGACTCTTCTGCTCTTTAGTTTAGTTTTGAACATTTTCTTTATTAAAATCACCATTTCTTCCTCCTTCTGCTCCCTGTCTCTCTGTGTTTGGGTCCATCTCTGCTGCCTTTTGGCCTTAACTTGACTCACTGGTTCACTCTGTTTTTATTTTTATTTGGTCAGAAGTAAACTTAAATGATCCTAATTTGTAGGAAACATCATTAAAATAGTGCAAAGTATGTATCAGTGTATCTGTATTAAAATCATCTGAGACGTTAACTTCTTCTGCTGATTATTTACCTGCTGATTTTGTGTTGGAAGTCAAAGAGAAATTAAATTACATATGTATCTGAAGGTTATGTTGCACCTCTACTTTATAATAGTAATACAAGAATAAGTCTGCAGCAAGATGGAAACATCTTTATTTATTTTTCACACACTTGTAGAACCTTTTTCCTCTTTCCGTTTTCTCCTTCACAATAAAAGCCCCAGACACAGACAACCCTTTTCTATTCATTTGTATTAGTTTTTGTTAATTTAAAGGACAAATTGTTTTCAAACAACACGTTTCTAAGTTTAGTTTATTTTGAATGAAATAAATACATCGTTTCCGGTCCTTACTGTGTAACTATGGTAACTTGATGATGCTCTAATAATGAACTGCAGTCTGAATTTCAGCCGCTGGAGGTCGCTGCTGCTGTAGAATACATGATATCATATTTAATCAAAGTAAAGAGAAGCAGCAGTGAGCTCACCTGTGTGGGAGGACTACAGGTGAGCCTTTAACCTTTCACATCCTTCATCCACTGTGATGCATTACTGCTGCAAACACTCTGTTACAAGCTCTGTTTATGTGTCATATATATATATATATATATATATGAATAATAATGAGTATATATGGAGTCTCACCGTCTGAGGACAGAAGCTGCTCTGAACTCTGCTGGTTCAGCAGCTGATACTTCTGAACTGTGTTTTTCCTAAACTCAACGATCATCTCGTTGGTTTCACTGACGTTGAGCAGCAGCTTGTTCTCTGAGCTCCGCTCTGTAACCTTGTTGATTTCTTCTCCATATGAAGTCTCCTTGTTGTTTTGTGTCATCTGAACACTTTAAACAGAGTTCTCTTCATGTCGGAGTATCAGTCGAGGGTGTGCAGCGTGAACAGCAGGGGGCCCGGCACACGGCCCTGGGGGGCTCCGGTGTTCATCACTAGAGTGGAGGAGGTGCTGGTCTGTTAGTGAGGAGGTCTAAGAACCTGTTACAGAGTGAGGAACTCAAGACCAGAGTGCTCAGTTTACCAGCATCAGCTTCATGTTGAAGGCTGAGCTGAAGTACTAACATTGTGATGAAGGTGTGGTTGTTTTCAGGAGGAGTGACGGCTGAGAGGAGACGGCATTGTTGGGATCTATCAGGAGTGTGTTTGGTTATCAGCAAGTATAAAAATACATTATTGACATTAATATCATTATTAATATCCATAAGATTATTAACAATTATTAATAATAACGGGGCACCACCCTGAGAACAGGGACCAATAACAAACTATAAACTAAGTCTCATAATTAATATTCACTCACAATGTTTATAGTCAAAGTACTATTACACATTCAGAGTGAACAGTGAAGGTTTGATATCAGCTGTTATCACAATACACATGAACACAGTAATCACAGACAGCTGCTCTTTATGTACAACAGAGTTTATTAAGTTCTGATAATAATGATCAAGTCAACTAAGATCTAAGACTATACAATTATGAGCTTCCTATCTAACATCAACAAACAATGTGTGTGTGTGTGTGTGTGTGTGTGTGTGTGTGTGTGTGTGTGTGTGTGTGTGTGTGTGTGTGTGTGTGTGTGTGTGTGTGTGTGTGTGTGTGTGTGTGTGTGTGTGTGTAGGGGGAGAAGTGAGAAAACTACCCAAAATGGCGGATGTAGTCTAGTACGTGACCACACCACGCAAAACTACAAAATAGCGCAAGACTACAAAATGGCCGCGGGGCCATGACAGAGGCCACGTTTACACACCACGTGTGTCTGAGATGAGTAGCAAAACCTGTGTGTGTGTGTGTGTGTGTGTCTGGCTCTCTGTGTGTGTAAGTGTGTGTGTGTAAGTGTGTGGTAGTGTGTGTGTGTGTGTGTGTGTGTGTGTGTGTGTTCTCTGATTTAAAGATATCTATAGAGCAAGAGAAATAGAAATATAGGAATAAGTTAGATTCCCTTTATAGTTCTTTTAACACTTTTAACTTTCTGTGGTTGTTTGGAGTCTCTCTGTAGCTGCATTATGTCTCTTTGTAGTCATTTTGTTACAGTTTGTTGTTGTTTTGAGTCTCTTCATAGTCACTTTATGTCTCTTTGGGGTTGCTTTTTAACTTTCTGTGGTTGTTTGGAGTCTCTTTCTCGCTGCCTTTGCCTTTGTTAAATCGGTCCATTTAAGATGATATTTACACTCTGTGAATTTTGGCAAACCTTTCTGAACTGTGTTTCTGTGACATTGATCATCTTTAATTTCACAAGAAGCTGCTGACTGATTGCAGATTATATCACTGTTTCCATGACAACCAGGCCAGGCTGAGATGTTCCTATCAGATTGATGATGTCAGCGTCCTCTTGTTATTTCCTGTAAATGTTTCAACATCAGCAGAGAGTCATTCAGAGGAGACATTACAGCTGCAACTAAGCATAATATTAATAGTTGATGAATCCATATGTTTTTAAAGTAATCATTGAGTCTATAAAACACGAGTGGTGTTTAGTGCAGCACACATTGTTGAGATTGACTGCAAGGAGACATCTTCAAATGTCTGGGTTTGTCCGACCGAGAGTCCAAAAGCCAAAGATATTCAGTAGAGTCAAACTTACACACCTGCCTTTCACTTTTCAGAGGTCAAATACAAGAAAGTCTTGTTGGAGTCCTGATCCAGACCCCTCCAGAGCCAGTTCTATCAGAACCAATGCTCTACAGTCCAGCTCCTTTCTTTACAGCTCTTCAAGAGAAGTCCTTTGGCTGCGAGCATTCCAAACTTCCACCAGTTTTCTGTACATTTAAAAGCTGCCACAGAGCATCTGAATCATGGTTGCACTACGATGGGTGGAAAAAGCAAGACAGGAAAAGGTGTTGATATGCTCCGACTCATCTTCAGTCCTAGCAAGCTTAAGATCTTAAGACAGAAGCTGCTCTGAACTCTGCTGGTTCAGCAGCTGATACTTCTGAACTGTGTTTTTCCTAAACTCAACGATCATCTCGTTGGTTTCACTGACGTTGAGCAGCAGCTTGTTCTCTGAGCTCCGCTCTGTAACCTTGTTGATTTCTTCTCCATATGAAGTCTCCTTGTTGTTTTGTGTCATCTGAACACTTTAAACAGAGTTCTCTTCATGTCGGAGTATCAGTCGAGGGTGTGCAGCGTGAACAGCAGGGGGCCCGGCACACGGCCCTGGGGGGCTCCGGTGTTCATCACTAGAGTGGAGGAGGTGCTGGTCTGTTAGTGAGGAGGTCTAAGAACCTGTTACAGAGTGAGGAACTCAAGACCAGAGTGCTCAGTTTAGCAGCATCAGCTTCATGTTGAAGGCTGAGCTGAAGTACTAACATTGTGATGAAGGTGTGGTTGTTTTCAGGAGGAGTGACGGCTGAGTCCAGCTCCTTTCTTTACAGCTCTTCAAGAGAAGTCCTTTGGCTGCGAGCATTCCAAACTTGCACCAGTTTTCTGTACATTTAAAAGCTGCCACAGAGCATCTGAATCATAATCCACCTCCATCTTTCTGTCATAAACTAAAGAAAAGTAGTGAAAGTGTCCTGATAATCAACCAGACAACAGAGGTGAGTGTGTGTGTCCTCCAGTGGTGGGCCATCAGGGCCTGCAAAGCCTTCTCTGCTGGCCTAAACAGAATCACAAAGTTATAGCTATTTTATAATTTTATAATTTTTCATAAATACACTACATGTATCATCATTTTCTCATTGCACAGCTACTGTCTTCCTCAGTTGCTCTGCTTCCAGTGCAGCTTGTTTTAAGTAGAGCTTTTATCCAATCAGATTTCTCCTCTGTGTCTCTAGGTAAGAAGAGAGGCCCGAGGCCTGCAGACTCACAAGTTGCATCCATGTGTAGTTTAAGTGAATGGGGACGATATTGTTGATTGTCATCGTGTTCAACCAATCAGATCTTTAGTTTGACATGTTGGGCGTATTCTTTGAGTGTCAGAGCCTGCTAGCCCCATACTAGCCGGCCCACAGCTACTTCAGCATTAGTGCAGCTCAGAGTCCAGGTGCAGCTCTGCCGAGAGGTGCAGAGTGTGCTGTGATTGGTCAGTGGGCGAGCACGTGACTAAAGTGAAATGAAACTTAACTTGCCAGCAGAGCTTAGTCTGAGTAGTGAGAGTTCAAATTGAAAGATATGGAAGAAATTATAACATTTGTAGGGATTTGCTTGATGTAGTTTATTTATTTTTTTACCTAGCTTTGTTTTTTGAACACTCACTGGCTGAAGAGAAACGGATTTAGTGGTGGAGTTACTGATAACGCCTTTCTCAAGAAAGAAGGACATTTCAGGAAAAGCTGGACATCGTAAGAAATGGTCAGTCAACCCCACAGCTGGCAGCCCTGACTCAGCAGGAAAAGGATTTGTATGAACGGTATTTCTGGCTGACAGCGTCGGAGAAGCGTTGCACATTTTATGGCTGAATGTGTTTCATTTTAACCAGTGGCGGCTGGTGGAACATGTTCTAGGTAGGGCTGTGCCACATCCAATCAATTTCAGCAAACATCCCAGAATGATTTAATGCAAACAAATTAAGGTATCAAACACGCATTACTACTTTGCAGTTAAATATTTAACATTTATTCCAACACGAAAAAAAGCAGTAAATAACACTTTGACAAACACGTCAGGACATCTTATTTTAGTCACCCTCACAGGGAATTCAGTATAATATAATATATATAACATATAATAATATTCAGTGTAATATAATAATATATATATATCATATAATATTCTGTATAATATAATAATATATATATCATATAATATTCTGTATAATATAATAATATATATGTCATATAATATTCTGTATAATATAATAATATATATGTCATATAATAATATTCACTATAATATAAAACACACACACACACATATATATATATATATAACTATATATCCATTTCTCAGACAGGTGCTTCATGTCCCTCACTCCCTAACTGTCCATGCTGGATCTGTCCCCGTTGTTTTAAAAAGCTAAATAAGTTATTAGCATGACGTCATCCAGCTAGCCAAACCTGTCTGGTGTACAGCTACTAGAGAAGCTTCATGTACTGCTTCTCTTTCCTGCTAGTCTGCTGTCTGATTGTGAGGTCAGGCTGATCTGGGATCAGCTCTTTCAGTAGTTTCTCCTCTCAGTTCTCCTCTCAAACGGGTCTTGGAGGAGTAGTGCTCGCCTGTAGAGACTAGTCCTGACGAGAACACGCAGTTTGGGGCAGAACGAAATCTATTTGAGGACGCTGATTGGCTAACTTGTATGTCACTCATTTATATCTTTAGTCAGCATTAAAGCATCATTGGCTAAACTGCTTTATAGACCCGCCTCTTTGGGGCAGTTTCTCCAGCGCCCCAGCCAGCTGAGACGTGCACACAGGAGAGGACGAGCAGGAAAAGCATATATTTACCGCAGATATCATATTTTACACATATTACTGGGTGATTCCATATTTCAAAAACACAAATATTGTCAATTTGTATAATTTATTATTATTATAATTTATTTTATTTTTTATTATTTGTAGCTCAAGGGGGGGCGGCGCCCTAGCGCCCTCTATGGACCAGCCGCCACTGATTTTAACTGAGCTCCTGGTGTTTGGAGCTACGCTACACTAACCTGAGGACGCCATAGCACGGCAGGACACAAGCTACGGTGCTTTTGAAAACTTTTGGAGAGACTCGAGTGGATCTACAACTCAACGAAGTTCGCAGGGAAACAGCTCCACAACCGCGGCCCGGCGTGCGGTCTGCGCCGGCCGGTGCCCCGGCGGAGGAGGGAACCCGGCCCCGCTGTGAACCTGCCGCAGCAGACCGGTGAAATACAACTGGGGAGGCTCGACTGTCATCACTGGGCCCATGAATCGAGAAGGACTTCTTACTGGAACTGAAACGATGTACTGGGATTAAACTCTTTAAGTTTGGGTAAGTGACAAACTGCGTGTGTTAGTTTACATAGTGACGTTACTACTGTTCGTTTGTCTATCGTGTCGCTTTCATGAATAATATTTGAATGGCTCGTGCTCTCGTGTGGTGGAATGCGTGGATCCGCTGCAGGTTTGCTGGATTGATGAGTCATAATGAGGTTATTAGGAGGTAATTCAACTGTAGTAGGACAGCACTGAAGGCCCAGGTATAAAATCCACGGCCCGGTGTCCTCACATATTTTACATCTAACACAGAAAGGTGATCAAACTATTATTTCAGCTGTTTTGTAATATTAATGTAAACGATGGATCACTTTGAGGATCTGGTTCCGGTCCAAACTAAACCTGTAGAAGCAGCATTCACTTTTTATGCTCCACAAATCTGAAACAATCTGCAGCTCTGCTCCAACTCTCAGTTCTCTAAGACTTCTGTGTTTGCCACCGGAAATATGAATTTTAGACTTTTTATACCTTTTATTCATATCTTGTGCTGCACTGTAGCGGTGTGATTTGCCTTTTAGCTTCATTTCACTTTTTATTTTGAACATGTAACAACTAAGTAAAACAAAACAAGAATACAAAATGAAATGAACAGTAAACATATCAAACTGTCAATAAAGAAATATTCATAAACAACATAAATAAATATATTATTTCCTAAAAGGAGTTAGAAGAAGTATAAAGTGATATGTTCCTACCTCTTCATAACTCTCTCTCCATAACTCAAACATTGAACTAAATATGTCTCATATAAACCTCTGTGACTGGTAGCCTGTCCTCATGAATCCTCCTTCTCATCTGACCTCATGACGTTTTCCATCGAGGTCAAGGAGAAGTGGTCAGAGAAAGAATTATTTGACTTTTTAAACTGCCGCCCTTGAGTTCAGCTTGTTGACTACTATGGACTTTCACATTTAATATAAAATAAAGACTAACAACTAATCATATAATAAGTTATAGATAGATATCATCATCATCATCATCATCATGTGTCTGTGTTCTGTAGTCGTAGTAAAAGAAAGAGAGAGAAAGAAAGAAAGGATCAACAGAACAAACCTGGTGTGTCTGTGAATAGATTCTTGTGACTGTGATAGCGTCACAACGGTGCAGTCATGAATCTTTACAGGTGAGTAGTTAGATCAAAAGGAAGGGGGGGAAGTGGCCATTGGCTCCATCACTTTACGCCTCTGGCCCCATTTGGCGTCGCGGCCGGTGTGATCACATCGCTGGTCTCTAGTTACTTTTAGATTTGCACTCTTCACACTTTTCATTGCAACTGCTGCACAGCAATGTCCCTCTGGATGAATCAGTACTATCTTAAATACACTGACTGGATTTTGAATAATAGATTAAAACTTGACTCAAAGAAGAACAGAATGAAAAACGTTGTTGTTGGTGTGAGTGAGCAGTTTATTCTCCGATATAATGATTCAAGAGAAATATTGGTGATCTTTCTGCTCTGATCGTCTTCACTGATGAGTTACTGCTCTTTAGTGTTACACATCATATTCACACCTCTCTGAACTGCGGTTGTCTGAAACTGATGCTATCTGATTTCACAAGAAGCTGCTGACTGATTGCAGATTAGAGGACTGTTTCCATGACAGGCTGAGCTGTTCCTATCAGATGAATGCTGTCAGTGTCGTCTTATTTCTGATAGATGTGTTAACATCAGCAGTTACAGCTACTTACTACTACTGCAGTCTGTGTGTAACTGTTTGCTTTCTATCACTGTAACTGACTGTGTCTCACTCACTTCACTGCATCATGTTTCTGTGTTTTCACTTGAATTAGTCCTTCATAAAGCTGCAGGATGTTTCCAGCTCTGCTGCTTTCTTTATTCACATCAACTCATATTGTTTTGCTCTGGAGGTTCATTTTTCAATCTCTGCTTTTTATTTTGAAATTGATCTGAAGCTGTGAATCTGTTGGTGTTGTTTTTAGCTGCATCAACACTTTCAGTCCCGCTCACGGTTTAAGTGAGGCTTGTACACTAACGACTGGTCCATCTGACTGTCGATCAACAGATCAATATCTCTCTGAGCACATGCAGCCACCTTCCTGTGTGTTGCTATGGTGATGTGTGCGTCAGTTTGCTTGTTTCTCCTTCACTGAATTCACTTTTATCCACTTAAACACAGACAATGGCAGAATTTCAGTCTTCGTCTCTGTAACAAGTCAATCAGAACGCTGCAGCTCGAGTCCTCACTAAGACCTAGAAAGTGGATCACATCACTCCAGTTCTGGGTCTTTACACTGGCTTCCTGTCCAACAAAGAAGTGACTTTAAAATCCTGCTGTTGGTTTATAAAGCACTGAATGGTTTAGGGCCAAAATACATCTGTGATCTGCTGCTACCTCATGAACCATCCCGACCCCTTAGGTGGTCTGGGACCAGTCTACTTCCTGTTCCCAGAGTCACAACTAAACATGGAGAAGCAGCGTTCAGTTGTTCTGCTCCACATATCTGGAACAAAGTGCAGAAAGCTGCAGGTCTGCTGAGACCCTCAGCTCCTTTAAATCAAGACTGAAGACTTTCTGTTTGCTGCCTTTAATTGAACCAGGTTCAAGGATATTAATCCATTTCTACATTTTACTACTGTGTTTTATTTCTTACACTGCACTGCAACTATTATTCTATTTTTAGCTTTTTAATGTTTTAATGACTGTTTTTAATGTTTCAATCAATGTTCTTAATTGTTTTTAAATCTCCTTTTCTTTTGCCTCATGTTTTGATGTTTTTAATGGTTTTATGTGAAGCACTTTGAATTACCTTGTTGTTGAAATGTGCTGTACAAATAAACTTGCCTTACCTTTTAAAAGCACTAATAAGAGTGTAGAAATACTCTGTTCCAGTAAAAGCACTCATTATGCACAATGGAGCATTTCAAAATATGATTTTATTGTATTATAGACCTATTCTGCTTTTGTGCTTCATCCCTTTGCTTTAGTGTGTTAAGCAACCTGTACCGGCCCCCGGGGGTCGGTGTGGGGGCGGGGGAGGGCGAATTCCGGTTCAGCTGAACGGCAGAATGCAATTTTCAGTAACAAATATAATATTTCCACAAAAATGCAGCATACCGTTTGAACTAAGAATCTCTCATGAATCGAAGCATGTGTAACACTTTACACACTCAAAACACAATAAAACACGATCTACGACAACATTCCTAGCCTCGTGCTAAATATCGTCACTTTTCTCGTTCATTTTGGCCGAGACACAGCCTCTCAAAAGTCGTTTTTCAACCGTCCATGGTAAAGCTAGGTATTTAGCAACAATAGCATTCGATCACGCTTCGAACGTATATCTCGGATTTCAAAAAAATTCTGGGTCGGTACTCACGTTTTTGAAGCAAAATCATCAAACCGTGTCCTTAAACTCCATTTTGACCGCTGATTCACCTCATTCTGTCCCATTTCCGTTCTAATAAAGTTGTCAAATAAAAAAAGGGGTCTCAAATAAGCTGGGGGACAACATTCCAGCGAGGCTGGACATTCCAGTCTCGCGACTTTTACGCGCCGGGTCCTCGGCGTAGATCGGCATTTTTCGGAAAACTAAAGACTTAAATCTGTTAACGCCATTCGATTGGCCACACCAGACACGTGCGCACAGAGCAAAAAAAACGAAAATCGACCAACCAGGGGCTCTACAACGGCGCAATACACACCAGCTATTGCGCAATTCTCCCGTAGGTCGCCGGCCTGGAGAGGCTTTGGAGACGGTTCCAGCTCTCCAAAATGATTTCTAACTGCTGTATGTGATAGATTGTGCATGTAGAAGGATAAAGGAAGTTAAATATATAGTTATTTAGGTTGTAAAAGTACAATGGAACAGCTGGAGAGGCTGTTTCTCACATGACGACCTCTCGTGACCCCGCATAACATTTATGTCTCTAATTCTGGCATACTTCACTCAATTCACTCAAATTCTTTTTCTATTCACTACTGCTGTCGTTTGCTATGATGGTGGGTGGTTCTAGGCTTTACTGAGCCTCATTTAATATCGTATTATGAATAATAGTGCTTTTTCACCATACGAATTTGACATTTTCAAAGTGGAGCTGTGTTCCATCTTCATCTGCTATTAACCAGTAATATATACATAATATTTACTCTATTCATATGAGCAAACCCTTCTTAGTGTTAATAATCCCTTGGAATTATTAAAAAAGACCTTGTAGTTAGAGTGTGGGGCCCCTTCGTTCAGAACCGGAATTTGCGGAATTTGCGGAATTTGCGTGTGCAGGTTACCAGGTTACAAAGAGTTAAATATATATTTCTGTTCATCAGAGTTAAAAGGTGAGATCCTGACAGAGGCTTGTATACTGAGTCTCTGTTTAGGTGCCGTATGGGGATTCTGGTTTAATAAGTGCGATGTCTCGCAGTCGACGACAGGCTGCAAGGTGCTGCCTTTGATTTCCAGTTGGCGGGCGGAGCTATTCATGGTGCTGGTGACCTCAGCCAGTTGTACTTTGTATTGTTTCAGTTGAGCTTGTATATTGTACTATAATACAGTTCATACAGTACAGCTTCAAGATGGGCATCACTAAGCCAGCATGTTGTGTATTATTATAAATATTGCTTATTATTATTATAATCATTATTTACTTACTGTATGTTTTAATTGTGTCTCTGAATTGTTGTTTCATGACATCATGTTTATTTCTGTTCTACTGATACTCACTTTGTTCTGTTGCTTCTTTGTTTCTTTCTCTCTCTTTCTTTTACTACGACTACAGAACACAGACACATGATGATGATGATATCTATCTATAACTTATTCTATGATTAGTTGTTAGTCTTTATTTTATATTAAATGTGAAAGTCCATAGTAGTCAACAAGCTGAACTCAAGGGTGGCAGTTTAAAAAGTCAAATAATTCTTTCTCTGACCACTTCTCCTTGACCTCGATGGAAAACGTCATGAGGTCAGATGAGAAGGAGGATTCATGAGGACAGGCTACCAGTCACAGAGGTTTATATGAGACATATTTAGTCAGTGGTGGGCCGTCAGGGCCAGCAAGGCCTTCTCTGCTGGCCTAAACAGAATCACAAAGTTATAGCTATTGTATCATTTAATCATTTTTCATAAATACACTACATGTACTATAAATATTTTTTCCCATTATCTTATTTTCTCATTGCACAGCTACTGTCTTCCTCTGTTGCTCTGCTTCCAGTGCAGCTTGTTTTAAGGAGAGCTTTTATCCAATCAGATTTCACCTCTGGAAATGTAAAAGAAGAAGCTGATCATGTGACAGAGCAAGGGCGTAGGTTTGCATAAGGTCCATAGGGACTAGTCACGACCAACGTTTGGGAAAGACACAATTGTCCCCACCAAATTATTTTGCACAATATATTTGCAAACTCATTCGTATTATTATTAGTGCTGGGCAAGTTAACGCGATAATAACGCGTTAACGCATTAATTAATTAACGCCGACAATTATTTCATAGTGCGTTTTTTTTATTTTGAAAGTCCGTTGCTCACTGGCAGCGGTGGAGGAATGAAGACTACTGGACATCGCAAAAAATCCATGCGATTAATCGCGATTAAAAATGTTAATCGTTGCCCAGCACTACTAATAATTGCATAAAGGAGGAAAGCACTTCATTTATAGCCTATTAAGTGCTGCAGAATAGATTTATTTTTAATTTGTTTGTCTTTTTTGGCTGCACAACTGGGAAACGTTTTTTATATATATTTTGGATATAGAATATACTGTTACTGTATATTGGCATTTTAGCAGTTTTTTATTCATTTATTTAATTATTTATTATTATTATTATTTATTTGGTGCAGAATACTGTTTTGTATTTAAACTAAGGTTTTATTACTGTTATGTTTAAATCAAATGTTAATATATTTTAATAAAGTTTGCCTGTTCAACAGAATATCAACGACGTTTTTTTTATATGGGGTGGGGGGGGGGGCAGGGCAGTGTCCCTACCAATGCTGAGACCAAACCTACGCCCTTGTGACAGAGACTCTTCTCTGTAAAACTAAAGACAGATAAGCCATCAGTAAAGCTCCACCTCTTCCTGTACGCAGATATACACTGACGACAGCACACAGACACACAGACGGGCAGAGAGACAGACGGGCAGAGAGACGGTCTACCTGGACGTCATGGAGCACCTGTTGATGCTGCTGCTGTTGCTGTGGAGCTCAGGTAGGACTGATTTAGAGATGATGTGCTTTATTTAAATATTTCTGTTGTATCTTTAAATCAGAGAACACACACATACACACACACACTCACACACACACACACACACACACACACACACACACACACACACACACACACACACTCACATACACACACATACACACACACATACACACACACACACACATACACACTCACATACACACACACACGCACACATACACACACATACAAGAAACCAGTAAAGGTTGTTGCGATCAAATAAAAAAAAGGAAGATAATATATATATTCCTCAGGAAAAATAATGAATTAAAGTCATTAATTATTGACTGCATGAACTCTCCCAGCCTCCATGTTCAAAATAAAAACACCCCAAAAGTTTCCTCTTAGTTTATAAAACGTGATGATGTAACCTGAACTTTGTCAAATCGTACATATTCAAGTTAAAATCTCCCAAATTTG
Organism: Leptoclinus maculatus; assembly: GCA_032191485.1. Taxonomy (NCBI): domain Eukaryota; kingdom Metazoa; phylum Chordata; class Actinopteri; order Perciformes; family Stichaeidae; genus Leptoclinus; species Leptoclinus maculatus. The sequence goes on from JAVDOI010000023.1 coordinate 350,464, forward strand.
AATCAAATCATGAGTCATTGATTATATTTGTAGTCAAGTAATATTTCTGCAGAGACGCAAGGAAACCATGCAAGGAGAGAGGAAACAAGGAAATATGTTTTAAGAGACATGAGACGTCCTTTCCTCAGTTGCGTCACGTGAAGCGACGTCTGTTTCTGATGACGGAGGATCAGCTGATCAGCTGTCAGTCAGCTTTAACAGCTGGAGAGACTTTTGAGAAGTTTGTGTCTGTTCACATGATCACTGTAGTTAATAATAGTAACTAATAATACTAATAACTAATAAATACACACAGTTATCATCACTGTACTTAATAATAGTAACTAATAATACTAATAACTAATAAAGACACACAGTTATCATCACTGTACTTAATAATAGTAACTAATAATACTAATAACTAATAAAGACACAGTAATCATCACTGTACTTAATAATAGTAACTAATAATAATAATAACTAATAAAGACACACAGTTATCATCACTGTACTTAATAATAGTAACTAATAATACTAATAACTAATAAAGACACACAGTTATCATCACTGTACTTAATAATAGTAACTAATAATACTAATAATAACTAATAAAGACACACAGTTATCATCACTGTACTTAATAATAGTAACTAATAATAATAATAACTAATAAATACACACAGTTATCATCACAAAACAAGTTCAAATATTTGGCAATAAAGAGTTGTACTGATTTTTACACTGCATATCTTTTCAAAACAACAATAACGTGCAACCTGTGCAAAACAAAACAAAATGAGTGCAGATATGTGTGAGCCATCACGTTTTATCAGTATTAGTGGCTGCAATGAGCTGCTTTCCACTACAAATCTTTTTAAACGGGGTTGCAGACTTGATACGGCCACTCTCAGTTCATGCTCAATGTTGAGCTTAGATCTGTATTGTGGGTCGATGCACCCAGCGAGTCATGATAGTCTTTCCCATCAAAAACATGTCAAAGAAACAAGACAGCAGTCATTTTGTTCATGTTGTCAGTGGATTCATTGAGACTTTGTGGTGAGTAACAGACAGATTACATCCTACAGAGCACATAGAAGTCACACAATCAGACTGAGAGACAAAGGTTTAGTGTAGAACCTGTGCTATGGGCGGGAAGCTAGTGCCCTCTGTGACCCACTTCTGCATCCTGTCCCCTCCATTTACTGCCTGATAATAATCAAAATAATATGTTGTTATAATAAGTAGTAGTTAGCAGCATCGTGTTCCAGCCTTTGGTGGGGAAACACTCGAGACCCCTCACGGATGCAGCAAGCATAAATCACTCTTAAGGTTGTAAAAGGAGGAAGTGTTTAGGAGAGGAGACAAGGACAGGTTTAAAGAGTCTAAGCACAGGTTCAGCCATGAGGTGAGAGATGCTAAACAACTGTACTCAGAGAAACTTCAACAGCAGTTCTCAGCTAATGACTGCTTCTGTCTGAAAGGTTCTCACACTGAAGTATCCTCAAGCAACACAATGCTTGTTGTGATTGAATGTAATGGTGGGTGTGTTGGAGATGTTTAGATGTGAGCTGCTGTCTTCTGAACTTTGGACATTTCTGTTTTTAGCCCCTCCCCTCAGGAGCTCTGCCTTCTGAGGGGAGGGGCTAAATGAGAAGTAAAACATTGTCACAACAAATATTACCCTTTAATCTACTCTTCTGTGATTGGCTGAAAAGAAAGGAGACGTTGAATAAACATTCTTGTTTTTAAATGCAGGTTCAACTGTCTGAATATAAATGTAACAACATTCAATTTTTTGTTGAAAATTGCAAATACGTTTAAAAACAAATGTGTATTTTTTTTACATTTCCTTAAAACAACAAATATGTGTCTATTTCTCCAGGACTCCAGGCTGAAGGAGATCACACATCAACAGGTAAATAGAGAAAGAAAAGAGAAAGAAAGAACCAATGAAGCAGAATCAGCAGTCAAGTTTTAGTTTGATATTTTATTAATTAAATGTATTTCTTTACTGACGACTCTCTTGTTTCTGTTCAGAACCTGTCAGGTTGGTGGGAGGAGACAGTCGCTGTGCAGGAACACTGGAGCTGAAACAAGGAGACTGGAGACCAGTAGATTACTTTATCTGGACCCTGAAGGAAGCAGCTGTTGTCTGTAGAGATCTGGACTGTGGCTCTGCTGTTTCTATCAGACAGAGAAAGGAGTCCTCAGAGAGATCTGTGTGGAGGATCAGGTCTGACTGTGTTCACTCTGGATCTGCTCTGAAGGATTGTTTAAGATCAGATTCCTCTTCCTTCATCGTGGATCTCACCTGCTCAGGTAAGCCCATCAGTGACATCATCTATGACAGTGATGTATCCAGGTTGACACATGCAGCAGCTAGAATGGCAGCAGACTTGTCTGATGAGCTGCTGCCTCATTAAATCAGGTGCTGAATGCACCAAGATATCTTTATATGAAACCTCCATGTCTGCTGCTTCAGGAGTCCTCTGGGCCGACCACCAACCAGCCTGAGAGGACTCCTCCTTCAGCTCCACAGCTTTCTTATTCACTGGTTTCCACCAGCAGCTTCTTTGGTTTCCACCATAACAGGCACCAATGACCTACTGGACCAACTTAGAGCAGCTCAGCCGGGGGATCGTCAGCCCCATCTCTTTTACATTTTAGGGATCATTTTATAAACACATTTATATTCTGTGTCACAGATGTTCTCAGGAACATGAGTCAGAATGTTATTTAGTGTCTGGTGTCTTCTCTCTCTCTTTCATCTTCTATCATCTCTCCAGACTCTGTCAGGCTGGTGAATGGGACTAGTCTGTGCTCAGGCAGACTGGAGGTGAAGTCTAACCAGTCTAACCAGTCTAACCAGTCTACCCAGTGGTGGTCCTCAGTGTGTGAAGATGACTTTGACCAGCAGGATGCAGAGGTGGTCTGTAGGGAGCTTGGCTGTGGGGCTCCTTCAGTCCTCCAGGGGGCGCTCTATGGAGAAGTGGAGGCTCCAATGTGGACAAAAGAGTTCCAGTGTGGAGGCCATGAGTCTGCTCTCCTGGACTGTAGAAGCTCAGGCTCAGATAGAAACACCTGCTCACCTGGCAAAGCTGTTGGACTCACCTGCTCAGGTAGAAGAGGAGCTGCAGCTTTGATCTGGTTCATTTCTGTTCTACTGAAACTCACTTTGTTCTTTTACTGACGACTCTCTTGTTTCTGTTCAGAACCTGTCAGGTTGGTGGGAGGAGACAGTCGCTGTGCAGGAACACTGGAGCTGAAACAAGGAGACTGGACACCAGTAGCTGACTCTCTCTGCACCCTGAAGGAAGCAGCTGTTGCCTGTAGAGATCTGGACTGTGGCTCTGCTGTTTCTATCAGACGGAGAAAGGAGTCCTCAGAGAGATCTGTGTGGTTGATCTACTCTCGCTGTGTTCACGCTGGATCTGTTCTGAGAGAGTGTTTAACATCATATTCCTCTTCCTCCATCGTGGATCTCACCTGCTCAGGTAAGCCCATCAGTGACATCATCTATGTAGCACCCCAACACTCTATAGAGAGTAGACCTAAGTTACCCTTTAAACTGGAATGATGGGGTGTTTGGGTTCGGTATCCTAAGGTAGCTACCACCAAGGTTTACCTGATTTGGGTGAAATTTATATTATTTATATTACGCTCTTAATAAACTTAATAAACTGTCAAACTTAACAATAGATCTAAACACTTAGACCACACTCTATTTTAAATAAATGACCACAGACAACTTTTTGGGATGTAAATGAAATAAAGGTTTACTGACTGCTTTTTACAATGTTCAAATAATATTTACCCTTTCAGGGGACAAGAGACTAAACACCAATAACACAAGTTAGAAACCTTTTAACATAAATAGTACTTTAATAAATAATATGAAACCAAAAGTTAATAAGTAAACAAATTGTTTGGACAAATATACAAAACTGAATTAGTTTATATCAACACAAGTTAAATGTCTTCAGCTTTCTTTGTGAAAATCCCGATTCCCTTTGTTCACTTCTTTACTCCAGCAGAACTCAGTGTATAACAGAACACTGAAGCTTTAAACACACATGGGCCCACACACACTCACTCACACACACATCAGAAAGCTGCAGGCCTGTGTAGCTCGGGTGCGGTGATGCCTCCCGAATCCTTATCCTCAGCAGAGCAAAGACACAGAAAGTCTAAACTCACAGTTCGGCGTCAGTCTTGGAGAAAACAGTTTGTGGTCCAAAGAATGAAACACGTTGACAGCGGAGGTGAAGTCCTCCTCAGGAACACACCAACAGTCCTTTCCGGTCAGCAATGGCGTCCTCTGGTCCAGTGACTCAGCAACTTTGACTTTTCACAGACACCCTTGAACAAAACTCTCGACTCAATCAACTGAGATTAAGAAGTAAATGTGCAGCGCTGTCCACAGCTAAGAGTTTACTGATCTAAGCTAAACATTCACCAAGCTGTCTACCCTCACATGTCTCTCTCTCTCTCTCTCTGTCTCTCTCTCTCTCTCTCTCTCTCTCTCTCTCTCTCTCTCTCTCTGTGTCTCTCTCTCTCTCTCTCTCGCTGTCTCTGTCTCTCTCTCTCTCTCTCTCTGTCTCTCTCTCTCTCTGTCTCTCTCTCTCTCTCTCTCTCTCTCTCGCTGTCTCTCTCTCTCTCTCTCTCTCTCTCTCTCTCTCTCTCTCTCTCCTAGAGTAACCAATCAAACAACATAGCTCAAACTGAAGGCACTATCAGTGTTTTTTTATTTTTTTTACTCTCACTTAGTTTAACACATTGTTTGCCGTCAATATTGTTTCGAGCTGTTTATTTCAACTACTTATGCAACTATTTACAACCTACTTTATTCAGGACTAAATGATCTTAATCCCTCAGTTAACCACTTTTTCTTTATTAAACTAAATTACTTTCAGGTTCATTTCCTTACTGAGTTATTTCATCCAACTTTATTATGAACGAACTTGTTTTATTACCTAACTTCTACACCAGGGCTACATCTATGTACCAATCTACTTCCTATGTGTTGGTCCAGTCCCTCCCTAACTACATCCTGTGAATCTATGTATAAACACTCTCTGAGGAGGCTCTATCCCTTCATGAGCCTTCCTGGTCCCAACACAACTCACAATCTTCAAGGCAACTTCCCTCCCTTCTTTCATGTTGAACATCTTCCACCACAATGCTGCTGGTGAATTCTACATGATAATAAAGGAAGTAGAGGAAAACTCTCTATGTTAGCACAGCATGATGAACCCAGTAGCACTAATCCGTCTCTGAGCTTCTGTGCACCGTTTTGTAATGCAGCTCCAAAGTGCTCTACTGTGGTAAGACCACGCTCACATTGTAGACAAGACAGACGCTGTTTGAATCTCAGTGAACATGAAAAGAATTCTCCTCCAGTCTGACTAAATATGTTAACTTTATGATCTTTTGATGTTTGTGTTTTGAGCTAACTTAGCCAGCTGGTTATTGATTATTATTATTAATATTATTATTATTGACTTATTGTATTATTTAATGAATCTCTGAATTGTTGTTTCATGACATCTTGTTATTTAGTGTCTGGTGTCTTTTGTCTCTCTCTCTTTCATCTTCTATCATCTCTCCAGACTCTGTCAGGCTGGTGAATGGGACTAGTCTGTGCTCAGGCAGACTGGAGGTGAAGTCTAACCAGTCTAACCAGTCTAACCAGTGGTGGTCCTCAGTGTGTGAAGATGACTTTGACCAGCAGGATGCAGAGGTGGTCTGTAGGGAGCTTGGCTGTGGGGCTCCTTCAGTCCTCCAGGGGGCGCTCTATGGAGAAGTGGAGGCTCCAATGTGGACCAAAGAGTTCCAGTGTGGAGGCCATGAGTCTGCTCTCCTGGACTGTAGAAGCTCAGGCTCAGATAGAAACACCTGCTCACCTGGCAAAGCTGTTGGACTCACCTGCTCAGGTAGAAGAGGAGCTGCAGCTTTGATCTGGTTCATTTCTGTTCTACTGAAACTCACTTTGTTCTTTTACTGACGACTCTCTTGTTTCTGTTCAGAACCTGTCAGGTTGGTGGGAGGAGACAGTCGCTGTGCAGGAACACTGGAGGTGAAACATCAAGGAGACTGGAGACCAGTAGATGACTCTGTCTGGACCCTGAAGGTAGCAGCTGTTGTCTGTAGAGATCTGGACTGTGGCTCTGCTGTTTCTACCAGACGGAGAAAGGAGTCCTCAGAGAGATCTGTGTGGTTGATCTACTCTGACTGTGTTCACTCTGGATCTGCTCTGAGAGAGTGTTTAAGATCACATTCCTCTTCCTCCATCGTGAATGTCACCTGCTCAGGTAAGCCCATCAGTGACATCATCTATGTAGCACCCCAACACTCTACAGAGAGTAGACCTAAGTTACCCTTTAAACTGGAATGATGGGGTGTTTGGGTTCGGTATCCTAAGGTAGCTACCACCAAGGTTTACCTGATTTGGGTGAAATCTATATTATTTATATTACGCTCTTAATAAACTTAATAAACTGTCAAACTTAACAATAGATCTAAACACTTAGACCACACTCTATTTAAATAAATGACCACAGACAACTTTTTGTGATGTAAATTAAATAAAGGTTTACTGACTGCTTTTTACAATGTTCAAATAATATTTACCCTTTCAGGGGACAAGAGACTAAACACCAATAACACAAGTTAGAAACCTTTTAACATAAATAGTACTTTAATAAATAATATGAAACCAAAAGTTAATAAGTAAACAAATTGTTTGAACAAATATACAAAACTGAATTAGTTTATATCAACACAAGTTAAATGTCTTCAGCTTTCTTTGTGAAAATCCCGATTCCCTTTGTTCACTTCTTTACTCCAGCAGAACTCAGTGTATAACAGAACACTGAAGCTTTAAACACACATGGGCCCACACACACTCACTCACACACACATCAGAAAGCTGCAGGCCTGTGTAGCTCGGGTGCGGTGATGCCTCCCGAATCCTTATCCTCAGCAGAGCAAAGACACAGAAAGTCTAAACTCACAGTTCAGCGTCAGTCTTGGAGAAAACAGTTTGTGGTCCAAAGAATGAAACACGTTGACAGCGGAGGTGAAGTCCTCCTCAGGAACACACCAACAGTCCTTTCCGGTCAGCAATGGCGTCCTCTGGTCCAGTGACTCAGCAACTTTGACCCTTGAACAAAACTCTCGACTCAAATCAACTGAGATTAAGAAGTAAATGTGCAGCGCTGTCCACAGCTAAGAGTTTACTGATCTAAGCTCAACATTCACAAAGCTGTCTACCCTCACATGTCTCTCTCTCTCTCTCCTCTGTCTCTCTCTCTCTCTCTCCTCTCTCTCTCTCACTCTCTCTCTCTCTCTCCTCTCTCTCTCTCTCTCTCTGTGTGTCTCTCTCTCTCTCTCTCTCTCTCCTCTCTCTCTCTCTCGCAGTCTCTGTCTCTCTCTCTCTCTCTCCTCTGTCTCTCTCTCTCTCTCTCTGTCTCTCTCTCTCTCTCTCTCTCTCTCTCTGTCTCTCTCTCTCTCTCTCTCTCTCTCTCTCTCTCTCTCTCTCTCTCTCTCCTAGAGTAACCAATCAAACAACATAGCTCAAACTGAAGGCACTATCAGTGTTTTTTTATTTTTTTTACTCTCACTTAGTTTAACACATTGTTTGCCGTCAATATTGTTTCGAGCTGTTTATTTCAACTACTTATGCAACTATTTACAACCTACTTTATTCAGGACTAAATGATCTTAATCCCTCAGTTAACCACTTTTTCTTTATTAAACTAAATTACTTTCAGGTTCATTTCCTTACTGAGTTATTTCATCCAACTTTATTTGAACGAACTTGTTTTATTACCTAACTTCTACACCAGGGCTACATCTATGTACCAATCTACTTCCTATGTGTTGGTCCAGTCCTCCTAACTACATCCTGTGAATCTATGTATAAACACTCTCTGAGGAGGCTCTATCCCTTCATGAGCCTTCCTGGTCCCAACACAACTCACAATCTTCAAGGCAACAGCCCTCCCTTCTTTCATGTTGAACATCTTCCACCACAACGCTGCTGGTGAATTCTACATGATAATACAGGAAGTAGAGGAAAACTCTCTATGTTAGCACAACATGATGAACCCAGTAGCACTAATCCGTCTCTGAGCTTCTGTGCACCATTTTGTAATGCAGCTCCAAAGTGCTCTACTGTGGTAAGACCACGCTCACATTGTAGACAAGACAGACGCTGTTTGAATCTCAGTGAACATGAAGAGAATTCTCCTCCAGTCTGACTAAATATGTTAACTTTATGATCTTTTGATGTTTGTGTTTTGAGCTAACTTAGCCAGCTGGTTATTGATTATTATTATTCATATTATTATTATTGACTTATTGTATTCTTTAATGAATCTCTGAATTGTTGTTTCATGACATCTTGTTATTTAGTGTCTGGTGTCTTCTCTCTCTCTCTTTCATCTTCTATCATCTCTCCAGACTCTGTCAGGCTGGTGAATGGGACTAGTCTGTGCTCAGGCAGACTGGAGGTGAAGTCTAACCAGTCTAACCAGTGGTGGTCCTCAGTGTGTGAAGATGACTTTGACCAGCAGGATGCAGAGGTGGTCTGTAGGGAGCTTGGCTGTGGGGCTCCTTCAGTCCTCCAGGGGGCGCTCTATGGAGAAGTGGAGGCTCCAATGTGGACCAAAGAGTTCCAGTGTGGAGGCCATGAGTCTGCTCTCCTGGACTGTAGAAGCTCAGGCTCAGATAGAAACACCTGCTCACCTGGCAAAGCTGTTGGACTCACCTGCTCAGGTAGAAGAGGAGCTGCAGCTTTGATCTGGTTAATTTCTGTTCTACTGAAACTCACTTTGTTCTTTACTGACGACTCTCTTGTTTCTGTTCAGAACCTGTCAGGTTGGTGGGAGGAGACAGTCGCTGTGCAGGAACACTGGAGGTGAAACATCAAGGAGACTGGAGACCAGTAGATGACTCTGACTCGATCCTGAAGGAAGCAGCTGTTGTCTGTAGAGATCTGGACTGTGGCTCTGCTGTTTCTACCAGACGGAGAGAGGAGTCCTCAAGGAGATCTGTGTGGAGGATCAACTCTCACTGTAATCAGTCTGGATCTCCTCTGAGAGATTGTTTAACATCACGTTACACTTCCTCCATCCTGAATGTCATCTGCTCAGGTAAGCCCATCAGTGACATCATCTATGACATCATCTCTGACAGCAATGTTTCCAGTATGTTCCTTCCTCCCTCACAGTGACAGTTGTGGTGGTAAATATTTCTATACCCTCTTTGCGTGAGTCTTTTAAAGCTGAAATAAATAATACTGAAAACCAGGTTGTCTTTTAAGTATTTATTCTCTGCGCAGAGAAGGTTCAATCATCACAACAGAATGCGTACAGTCTCAGTGAGGAAGAACCAAGAACAAAGTGAACAAGCTTCCTTTATACAGAATGAGCAAAGGTGGGGCGATGGCCAATGTTACAGACATTTGGTCTCAGACTGATAGAAACAATGAACAACAAACAGCCAGCAACCCAAACAAGCGGCCCAAAGGCCTTGGTGCTGGAACATTCTCATACAACACAGTTAGTTATCTTTGTGAACAGGCAAGGGAGAATTCTTCTACTGCACAACAGAGACACGGTGAAGTTCAACAAAGTTCAGAGTAAAACTACTTATGCATGAATACAATATACTGAGTAGAAATATATACTAAGTTAAAGATTACCATTACACAGTCAGTGGGTTTCCATTGGACTGAACTGTAAAGTTAACCAGGACAACAACATCCTGAAGTGTAGAGAGGTGGGCTTGTTTCTGGAAGCTTCAAACCCTCCATAGACTGCTGAGCTCCACCTGAGAGGACACACCTGTCTGTCTGTCTGTCTGTCAGACCTGTGACATCACGTCCTTATTCAGGGTCCATCTTGTTCAACGGAGGGTAAACGTGAACTTTTATCATCTCTCTGTGTTTACAGACCTGCTGCTTCAGCCAATCATCTCTGTGTCCTCCTCAATGTACGGGGTCTCTGAGGCCCAGCAGCAGGGGGCTCGGGTGCTCAGGCGCTCCACCTTCACCTTCTGCTGCTCCATCCAGCCACAGTACCCAGGAGGCTCCTTCCAGCTCACCTTCACCTCCTCCAACTCAGCACACAACTACACCCAGCCAGCTGTCAATCACTCTGCCGACTTCCTGTTTCCTGCTGCAGAGCCCGCCCACCAAGGAAGCTACAGCTGTGTTTATCACCTCTATGTTTTTAATCATACCTTCTCCTCTGAGAGCCGTCTGCTCTCCATCACTGTCTTAGGTAAGCTGACTGTTTACATGCAGGTTTGAAGATGATTGGTCCAAACTGACTGAAGATGATCAGCTGACCACAGAGTCCATGCATGTTGTTGTTTCTGGAATCACACGGTGACTCCTGTCATTGTGTTACACATGTCATATAGTAACCAAACCTAAACAAAGTCTATGAATGGCAACAGCTAACAATCTACTGTAGGACAGAGCAGGTTTGGTTACCAGGATAACTCTGGTTCTCTGAGAACTGAAGCAGCTTCTGACGTGACCAATCACAAAAGCTCCACTGCCACCACATCAGTCATAACACCCCTTAGCCCCCAACTCACCATATTCAAGTGTAGTTCCTCCGCTTATCAGAAGAAAGAAGGGCGGTGTGCTCCGATACCTCACTCAGAGAACCAGGGTTATCCTGGAAACCAAACGTTGAGACAGTCGTTAACGATAGCAATTACACTTTCAATTGACTCTTCACTAAGTCCCGCCCCTCTAACATAACTGGCCAATCACAGCGTAGCATGGTCCAGCTCTGACCAGGAGCTCTGGTGATGAAAACAGGACGTAGGTGATGACATTGTAACATGAAACCAAGACTAACCAGATTCTCTCTAGTGTCCATCAGGGGGCGACTCCTCTGGTTGTATAGAAGTCTATGAGAAAATGACTCTACTTCTCTCTTGATTTATTACCTCAGTAAACATTGTAAACATGAGTTTATGGTCTCAATCTCTAGTTTCAAGTCTTCTTCAATACAGCATGATGTTCATTTAGTAAATTATGGTCCATTTAGAGTCAAACAGACCATAAAGCAGGGGATGCTTTAGGGCGGGGCTACACAGTGATTGACAGGTCTCTACCAGAGACGTATACGGCGTCTCTACGTCACTCCTCCTCAGTCCAAATATGGTCACTTCCTGTTCACTGGTTGCAAAAAACCAAGATGGCGACGTCCACAGTCCACAAACCATTGAGTGACGTCACGACGACTACGTCCACTTCTTCTATAACGTCTGTGGTTCAAACAGTGAACATGAAGTAAACATGAAGAGTAATACGTGTCAGTGATTGTAGATTTCAGGGTCAATGGGAGCTGTTGGACTCATGATGTCGTGTGATGTGATGACTGTCCATGTGTTTGTTCAGATCCAACACCTCTGATCATCAAAGCGATCGTCCTGCCGCTGTTTCTGCTGGTGGTGACCGTTGCCCTTTACTCCTACTGTAAGGTACTGACACACGTCTGTTGTTTAGACCAGCGACTGAAATGAAGCTCTCGCTCTGTGTTCAGTGAACTGAGGACAGGTGTGGTGGCCCGTTCTTTGTTCTTCTTCCTATATACTGGGCCACGTTACTGGGCTCCGTTTCTGACTCACACATCAAACAGTCCAAATGACAACTCTTGCAGACGCTGATTCCTTTGCCGTCACTTGATTGATTTATTTTCACTTTCGACAAATTTAACAGCAAAACATAATGAGTTTAACGTGAGGTCAAAGACTGTCCCGATGCCCCGTTCTACACAAAGGAAAAACCAACTCGAGACTCAGTCCCACCTCTTCCTCTGATACCAGCTGATCCTCATCTGATTAATAACAAACGTTCCTAAAGAAAATAATTATACAGAATGCAAATTTAACCTTCATTCATAGATTAAAGGAATGTGTTTAGGTCATACAAATATTTTAGCAAAATTAGAAATTATGATTTGTAATCAAAACTAAAACTATGGCTCTAACAGGACTGTGCTGTCATGTCTCTGCAGGCCAACAGGGGGCAGATGCCGTGCAGACAGAAGAACACTGAGCTGGATCATTATATCCTGTGTGTTCCTGAAGAAGAAGAAGAAGAAGAAGAAGAAGAAGAAGAAGAAGAAGAAGAAGAAGAAGAAGAAGAAGAAGAAGAAGAAGAAGAAGAAGAAGAAGAAGGAGCTCAGTGAGCAGAGTAGCTCCTCCAAGGAGCTCATCTCACATCCAGATGATTTCTACCACACAACCACCACCAGCTCCCTTTGATACGCATGTTCCCTTAAACCAGAAGGCTGAATATGATATCACATTATTACAGCCCGTCTTTCTTCCTCTCAACAATGTGTTGGTCTCTCCAATACGTTCTGACTTCCTGTCTGTGGCTCTCAGCTCCAAGCCCATTGGTTCCTGCTGAAGACGTGACTCTTTAAAAACACCTCACAGATATAAAGTTTCATTTAAAAGTAGACTTGAGAGCAGGTTTACCAGAGTCCAAGCAGAAACCAAAGACTATCAGTGTTAATTGAAGCAACTGATTTTGCACCCAATTATTGCCAATGCATTTCAGCTGTGAGTGTCATGTGACTGTCATCTATATAAGCTGATACACCTGGGCAAAATAAAAGTTTCTTTTGGTGCTTTCTCAGAACCTAATGTGTTGAGTCGGTATATCTGGCAGTCAAGCTCTGTTTAACAGGTTATGGGCCCAGATGCGTTAGACGTTTGAGCGAAGAGATATCCGGCGTGAGTAGCCACCGAGAGACATTTGCTTTTGTGCATGTCTCACGAATTGGAGTGCCAGCACCATGAGCGAACATACGAGTTCACGTTGGTCTCGTCTTGTTTTTAATGGGGACGAAAAGAACTATGAACTGTGGGAGACAAAGTTTTTGGGACATCTGCGGTTGCAGAAACTGAAGGACACCATCTTAAATCAGCCCGCCGATGGCGCAGAAGAAAACGCACTGGCTGAGGATGCGGCGAAGAACGCGGAAGCGTACGCGGAACTGATCCAATTCCTTGATGACAAAAGTTTGTCTCTGGTCATGCGAGAGGCAGCGGATGACGGGCGTAGAGCGCTCAGGATTTTGCGCGACTATTAGGCCGGCAAGGGTAAGCCCCGCATTGTATGCCTGTATACAGAACTGACTTCTTTGCAAAAGATGAGTAGTGAGAGTGTGACTGACTATGTCATACGTGCGGAGACTTCGATCACAGCGCTGCGTAATGCTGGAGAGGTTTTAAGCGATGGACTATTGGTTGCAATGATTTTGAAGGGGCTGCCAGACTCATTTAAGCCTTTTTCCATTTTTGTCACTCAAAGTTATGAGACTCTCTTTTCCGGAGTTCAAGACTAAGTTGCGCAGTTATGAGAGCACTGAAAGTATGCGCACAGCTGCGGCCGACGACAATGTCATGGGGGCCCGTGCGCATCCAAGGAGGGCTGCCCCAGCAGGCGCAAGTGCGCGCAGCACCGAGAGTGGGGACATTGTGAGTTTCCGTTGTGGCGAGAGAGGTCACAAGGTAAGAGACTGTCAGCGTGGTCAACAGTGGTACAGCCAGGGCGAGAGTACCGGACGGCGAGGAGGATGGCGACAGTGGCAGCGGGACAACGCGCGCGGAGTGTCCGAGGAGACGGATGACAACACCTTCGTGTTCAAGCTGGTGACCAGCGAGCCAGGGAGCGGTGTCACCAGAAAGGGCTTGATGGTGGACACCGGTGCGACGGCGCATATCATCACTGACCTGGCGAAGTTCAAGAACTTCGATGACCAATTCCAGTCCGAGACGCACTGCGTGGAGCTGGCCGATGGCACAAGCTGCACGGGGGTCGCGGAGCGCAGAGGCGACGCCGAGGTGTGTCTGATCGACAGCAGGGGGCGGCACCTTAGTGCCACACTGAAGCAGGCGCTTTACATCCCCTCGTATCCCCAAGACATCTTCTCCGTGAGAGCTGCAACTCATAGTGGGGCAACGGTGATCTTCAAGGAAGGAGAAGACGTCTTGCAGTATAGAGACGGTACGCGCTTCCTCATTCATGAGCATAACCGACTGTTCTATTTGCCTACTGTGTCAGTAAACAATGACTGTGATGACCAATGTATGAGCTGTCATGATATTCAGACGTGGCACGAGATTTTGGGACACTGTAATTTTGATGATGTCATGAAGTTGGAGAATGTTGTGGATGGAATGTCAATCAGGGGTAAAGCGTCCAAATCCATGATATGTGAAGTGTGTACTCAGGGCAAGTTCACTCAGAACAGAAACAGGAAGCCTGATGTGAGGGCCAAATCAGCCTTAGAGCTGGTTCACACTGACTTGGCAGGCCCCATTGACCCAGAGTCCAAGGAAGGGTATAGGTATGCACTTTCCTTTACTGATGACTATTCAAGCGCAGTGTTTGTGTACTGTCTAAAGCACAAGAGTGACACTGTAGAAGCCACAGAGAGGTTTCTAGCCGACACAGCCCCATTTGGGAAAGTGAAGTGTATCAGGTCTGACAATGGTACAGAGTTCACAGGGCAGGGTTACCAAGCTCTACTGCGTAGGAATAGAATCAGACATGAAACATCAGCTCCATACTCACCACACCAGAATGGCACTGCTGAGCGTAACTGGAGAACCCTTTTTGACATGGCTAGATGTATGCTCTTGGAGAGCCAGTTAGCCAAGGAGCTATGGCCGTATGCGGTCCAGACAGCAGCAGTGGTGAGGAATAGATGTTTCAACAACCGCACCAGAGAGACACCTTACTTTATGCTGACAGGAAGGAGACCTAATGTCTCCAGGATGCAGAAGTTTGGTACTGTGTGTTACGCCTACAGGCAGGACAGGAAGAAGCTAGAGTCAAGGTCTGACAAAGGCATCTTCGTTGGTTATGACAAGAACAGTCCAGCCTATATGGTCTACTACCCTGACAGCAGGAAGGTGATGAAGCACAGACTGGTGAGGTTCATGTCCTGTGTTGAGGGGCAGCAGACTGATGACATGTCCGACGATGACAGTGGTGTGCAGTCTAAAACAACCAGACCTGACCCTGACAAACCCGAGCAGAACGACATCCTAGAGGCTAGGCCAGGTCCAAGCCAGATAGGCCTACAGACAGGTGAAGTCAAGCCTGAATCCCCGTCTCCACGGAGATACCCTGCTAGAGAGAGGAGGAGGCCAGACTTCTATGGGATAGAGAGTGATCAGGCTCAGGTCAACATTGATTATTGCTACAGGATGGTTTGTAATGTACCTCAGACGTTCAGAGATGCTGTGACTTCATCAAACTCAAGAGAGTGGGTAGATGCAATGGATGAGGAGATGAAGGCACTGAGGGATAACAACACATTTACTCTGACCACCTTACCTGAGGGCAAGAAAGCAGTGGGGGGTAGATGGGTGTATACTCTCAAAACCAATGTTGATGGATCTGACAAGTACAAGGCCCGCTATGTAGCCAAGGGATACAGTCAACAAGTGGGTGTAGATTATGGAGAAACGTTTTCTCCTACTGCCGACCTGACTAGTGTGAGAGTGTTGATGCAGAAAGCTGCCCAGGAGGATCTGATCCTACATCAGATGGATGTTAAAACCGCCTACCTACATGCACCAATTGATTGTGAGATTTACATGGAACAGCCAGAGGGTTATGATGTAGAATCTCAGACAAATGAGAAGATGGTGTGTAGACTAGAGAAGTCACTATATGGGCTTAAACAATCAGGTCGAAACTGGAACAGAATGTTGCATGACTATCTATGTGAAAACATGTTTGTACAGAATCCAGCCGATCACTGTGTTTATGAGAGGGAAACGGAACATGACAAGGTAATCATACTGATCTGGGTTGATGACCTGGTTATTGCAGCCAGTGATGAGAGTGCTTTAAAAGCAGTAAAAGAGATGCTTACTGTGAAGTTCCAGATGAAAGATTTGGGCAGACTGAAGAATTTTCTTGGTATCACTTTTGACCAGTGTAATGGATGTGTGACCATGTCACAGCAGAGCTATGTTGACAAGCTGCTTGACAGGTTTGATATGCAGGATTGTAAACCCAGGTCAACACCTTGTGAACCAAGGCTGCATTACACTGATGAGAAGCTATGTGACCCCAGAAAATACAGAGAGGCAGTGGGTAGCCTAATCTACCTAACCTCATGCACCAGACCTGATCTGAGTTTTCTTGTGAGCAAACTGTCACAGCATTTCAGTGAGCCGACAGAAGAGCAGTGGACAACTGTTAAGCATGTACTGAAATATTTGAAGGGCACAAATGACAAAATGTTGTGTTACAGAAAATGTGATGAGCTGAGGTTGTTTGCTTACAGTGATGCAGATTGGGCAGGTGATGCAACTGACAGGCGCAGTACAACTGGGTATTGTGTTAGTCTGAGTGAGAATGGTCCTCTGATTTCCTGGAAGACCAAGAAGCAGCCAACTGTAGCACTGTCGACTTGTGAGGCAGAGTATATGGCGTTGGCTGCCACCACACAAGAGTGTCTTTACTTATCTCAACTGCTTGAACATCTTGATGACTGTCTGTATGATGTACCTACGATTTTTGAAGATAACCAAGGTACAATTGCATTAGCCAAGAATCCAGTCAGCAGACAGCGATGTAAGCACATTGATATAAAATACCATTTTGTGAGATCAACTGTTAATGACTGTAAAGTATGTTTGGAGTATTGCCCAACAGACCAGATGGTAGCTGACCTGATGACAAAACCAGCTACTAAAGCAAAGCTACTTAATTTTTCCATGTTCTTGTTTGGGGCATAGCCAGTTAAGTGCAGTTGGTTTCCATGTTTGTTTGTTTTCTTTGTATGATTTATGGTTGTCAATAATGTGTGATCAAGTGGGGGTGTTAATTGAAGCAACTGATTTTGCACCCAATTATTGCCAATGCATTTCAGCTGTGAGTGTCATGTGACTGTCATCTATATAAGCTGATACACCTGGGCAAAATAAAAGTTTCTTTTGGTGCTTTCTCAGAACCTAATGTGTTGAGTCGGTATATCTGGCAGTCAAGCTCTGTTTAACAATCAGGAACAATGTTAATGTGAGATATTAGAATAAACATGAAACATTGACTTCTATCTTCTACATTCTGTAGAACGATACTCAATGTTGACAATCTGTTGCTGTTTGTCCTTTAAAAATATAATGAACTTCATGACTTCACTTATTGTAGTGAGCAAGATTTTGGCAGCAGGACAACATTTAGCTAAAAGATAATCATAATAATACAAATATGAACAACGTCCCGCTGTGATCAGCCCCTAAAACCTCATTTATTTGTCATTCAGAAATGTTACTATTTGGCTCATTGTTGTTCTTCATAATTTTACTTCACTTTGTAATTAAGGATTTTGCTTATTTGTTATAATTAAGGATTTTGCTTGCATCGTAAGACAATTGTAATTATTGATTTTGCTTGTTTTTTTATAATTAGAGGGTTTTACTTAAAACATATGCATTGTGGTTCATTTTGTAATTCAGGATATTACTTATTTCATAAGAATTTTGCTTATTTTGTACTTCATGAATGTAAATAATGTTGCAATCAAGGAATTTACAATTTTTGTTATAGTTAAAGATTTTGCTTGTTTCATTATGGATTTAGCTTGTTTTTTATAATTAAGGATTTTGCTTATTTCACAATAATTTAGCTAATTTTTGTTCTTCGTAAATTGAGTTAATTTTGTAATTAAGGAATTCAAAAAAATTATAATAAAGTATTTTGCTTAAATCATGAGCGTTTCATTGATTTTGTAATTAACAAAATTACCTTTTTCATTCAAATGTAACTTATTTTGTAATTCATGAATTTACAATATTATGTAATTAAGGATTTTGCTTATTAATAATAATATTGTAATTATGTTTTTTTCTTATTTCATAACTTTATTTAATTTTCTAAATAAGGATTTTGCATATTTCGTAAGAACTTTGCTTATTTTTGTATTTAAGTATTTAGATTACTTTTGTGCTAAAAGGATTTTGATACAAAATATCCTCCTAATCAAACAATGTGAATAAAATATGAACACAGACGTAAAAGTAAACACACATACTTGTAATGCACAGATACATGTAGTACTAGTACTACTTTAACACTTTAAGGGTTGTTGAACTTGGGTCCAGTCGGATCATATCTGGACGTGGAAAAGACAACATGTGACCGTTTACCAACCAAAACCAAACGTGAGCGTCATGAGAAGCACTTTAAACTCACATGTGCACATCTGTGTTCAAACATGTGCACATGATCAGTTTTCATGTGGCCCACACACAGAGAGATGAAATGATGAAGATCACTGTGATAAATGTGCCTCTATCATCTATGTTCAAAGAAAACTAAACCAGTTTAATAAACTATGAAACTCTGTGAATGAGCTGAATCTAACAGATTGTAAGTCATAACCAAAGCCTTGACGTCTTCTTCTCTGCAAATGTACAAAGATTGTATTTCCTGCTTAGTATGAGACACTGAGATATGAATGTGACTTTTTAAAGATATTTAGTCAAAATAATAAGAGATTAAGTCAAAATGATGTGATAAGCATTTTATATCTATATTGTTCCCAACTTTCATAATCTATTTGTTCTATTTTCTTGGAGAAGTTTGTCATCGAAAGCTAAAGTTTTGAGTTAGACGACATCATGCCGGACTTGATGTGAACATCTTCCTCTTTTAACCTCGCTTAGCAACAAGGGTACGCAGTGGTAGAGCTTCATATGAGAGAACAAAGAGACTCTTCAGTCTGTTGAAAACCTTTATTCATATGTTGAAAACCTTTGAATCACTTTACAGAAACAGAAAAAAGGACATTTAACAGTTCTTTTCCATCTAGACCACATAAGACCAGGTCTGGGTCAGAAACCTCTTGATGGAGACTTAATAAACCTGGTCTGGATCAACAAAGAGACTCTTCAGTCTGTTTAAAACCTGTATTTCTGTAAAACCTTTGATTCACTTTACAACAACAGAAAAAGGCGCTTTCATGGTCTTCTCTAAATGTAACTGTAACTGGACAGCAGCTACACATGTAACTGTGTAGCTGCAGTTGCTCCGTCTGTCCACATGATGGCGATGTTCTCCAACACGTGAAGCTGAAGCAGCTGATGAAGAAGACAGAGTTCACACAGGTGACATGAGTCACTTCATTCAGTGTTTTAACAGCATCCATCAGCCTCAGCTGCTCTCTGTTCACTGGTAATGAGTGAAGGTTCAACACATCACATATAAAATCAGTCACTTTGTGGAGGACACTTCATGGTTCATTCTTTCAAATGTTACGGGCTGCTTGTGATTCAATCCTTCTGCACATGTATGTGTGTATCTGTATTCACTAACAAACAATAATCCAATGAAACTCGTTAAAGAATCCTTGATTTACTTCTGGAAACACAGCAAACATCTGAAGCTACATCAAGGCAAAACAACTTGATGTTATTCTTGGAGGCTAAATTTAGAATACTTGGCTCCGTGTTTGGTGTCAAAATGCCGACGTAACTTGTATTCCTTCATCACTACACTGCCTCATAACACAGAGGACACACCGCTTTTTCTCCTTGAAGCACAAACATGTATTCTCTTTCACATCTTTCATTAAATTGACTTCCCTCTGCATACATTTTTCTCTTGGTGGACATTTTGGGATAACGGAAAATAGATCCCCTTATTGCTCCACACTGTTCCTTTAAGGCAACAAAATAAATACATATAAAAAGACAGACATTGGTTTTGGTGTCTTGCTTCATCTTATTGAGGAGGAAACATTTCTGACATCACTCTGTAATTTAATAACAATCAAAATAAATGAACATTTACTTCTGAATATGAATCATGTCAGCTCAATATGAAACTGACATTGACTCATCAAGACAATGCAGGGTCCTCATGAGGCCCTCTTAATATCTTTATTAAATATTGGTGCACATTCCTAAAGAAAGTGTTTTGGTGCGTTTAGGGTCTGAGGCCTTCATAGGACAGCCTGCTGTCTTCAGGTCAGCCAGTAAAGTTCCCATTAGAGCGTCTCACCTATGAAGTGACCACAGTCACTGAACTATGAAGTCACTCATCAGTCCATTGCACAGATGTGTTACACATTGCCTTGTTTTCCTCCAGCGTGAGTGTATCTCAGTTCACGTGGGTCAGACTGGTGTCCAGATCAGCAATGCATGCTGGGAGCTCTACTGCCTGGAACACGGGATCCAGCCTGATGGACAAGACCATCAGAGGAGATGATTCCTTCAGTACCTTCTTCAGTGAGACTGGAGAACAGTTAGGTTACCGTAACTCCACACAGAGTACTTACCACTACACCGAGTCAGTCATGTCAAGTCAATGATGAAGTGTATGTAGACACACAACACACGTGTTGAAGACGTGTGTGTTATGTTGCATTGAAATAAGACAGGTCCTTCTTCACAGAGCTTCTCTTGGAAGCACAAATATAAAATTGTACCAAAGCTTTTTACCCAGAATGAAACCAACATCTGGATCTCCCCCTGGTGGCCCCTGAGTTGATATGCAGCAGTTTTCTATGAGCAGAGCATGCATTTATAAACATCAATATTACAGTCCAACATGTTCATTTAATGGTGGGAAGTCAAAATCATGATCACAATTAATATCCTCCAACTCACTCCCAACAGTGTTAGAGAGATTAATCAAAAGCATCATTTAGATAACATGATGAAGCAGAAAGGATCATAAAAGTGGAACTGTGAAATACTCAGGACTCTTATAAAATGAACTCTTTTAATTTTCCATAAATGTGATTTGATTGAAGTCAGCATTCTCCTCTAAAGTGGTTTGTTCATCAGCTGGTATCAGGCTGGTTGAGCTGCTTCTGTTTCAGTTCACATAGAAATGATCTAGCTTGTTGCAGAAGAAAGTCATATTCTGATATTCACTTTTTATTAAAAAAACAATCAAAACTCACACTCTGCAACCATTACATTGAACTAAACACAGCACCCAGTTCAGTCAGTGCAGCACGTCATTGTGCTGTTTGCTTCAAACACTTCAGAGCTGGAAGGATGTCGTCCAGCTGACTCACTCCTGAAACACACAAACACACACACACACACACACACGCTGCATCAGCATTCTCAGATGGAAAAACACAATCATATTCTATTCTACCATATGAATGTACAAATGAAGCATAATTTTCCTCCTGATAGAGAACTTATTGCCTTGCGTCAAAGTAGTTTAACTGTATTTTGCATCTCATTATTACTGAAATATTTGACTCTCCATACATGTTTTGTGTGCATGTGTTGCAGCATTTGTCTTCACATGTATTGTTATGGTTTCATATCTACCCAGAGTCTGTAAAATATCCATAATGAGGGCGTGGAAAGCAGGGAAGAACTCCTCGTGCTGCTTCACTTTGATGATGATTCTGGAAAACAAGAGCGGTTCGGATGAATGTGGCCCAACAGAAACACGACAGACCCAACAACATGCGTGTGCTCTGTGCATGTGAACCTGTCGATATCAGCATCTCCCAGCACATCTTGGAGTCCAGCGGTGTGCTCGGTGGAGGAAACCAGTCTGGCCACCCGGTTCACCACCTCAGCAGGAGGAACCCTGCTGTCTGACACACAACCACAAACTACCGTCTAACTACCGTCCAGAGGTCCCACACAGACTGAAGAGCGTGTGAAGCCGAGGTTACCGAGCTGCAGAACATCTCGGAGGTTCCTCGTGGTGTCGGTCGTCTCTCCCAGCCTGCTGTAGACCTCGTTCATACGTGGGTACATTCCACTGAGGGAGGTCACGTCAAACAGCTTCTGGAAGTGAGACACCACGGAGCCCAGAGTGTATCGAGTGGGACTGCTGAGCAGCAGGACCACAGCACAGGAAGGCCTTCTTAAAGTTCCATACACAGTTTACATTTACTTATGTATTTCTATGTATTATTTATAATCCATCCAGTTAAATTTGAAAACTGAGAATAATAATTGTTAAAATATAATTGATGTGTACTTTCTTTATTTGATTTGACAGTTGTTGACTACACAGAGACGTTGTTACTACTACTAGGCTTCTTGAATATATATATATGGCACTAAATAGCGCAAGTTATATATTATTGTAATGTTCCGGACCTTTGCACGAGGAGATTTTCTCAATCTGGACCTTTTGGAATTTTATACCCCTGCTCTAGAGCCTCACTGGTCCACTTCTTGAATTTCCTAACCACAGGTTAGCAGAGCTTGAGTTTCTGCCTGTAAGCAGGAATCAGATGCACCATGAAGTGGTCAGAGAGTCCCAGTGCAGCACGAGGGACGGCGTGATAGGCCCCGCTGATTGTTGTGTAGCAGTGATCTAGAATGTTCTCCTCTCTGGTTGGACATTTAATGAACTGACTGTATTTAGGGAGTTCATGACTGAGGTTTCCTTTGTTAAAGTCACCAAGGACAATAACTAAGGAGTCCGGGTAGGTCCGCTCCACACACCGTATCTGTTCGGCGAGTGTCCGCTGTGCCTCCTGCACGTTGCCCTGCGTCGGAATGAACCAGGATGAATGAAGCGAACTCACGGGGGGAGTAAAAGGGTTTGCAGATTATGATGAGAGATTCCAGATCAGGAGAACAGTGCTGTAGAATCACTGTCACATCGTTGCAGCAGCCACTGTTGGAGTAGAAACAGATTCCTCCACCCTTCGATTTGCCGGAGAGCTCCGTGTCGTGGTCCGCTCTGAACAGCTGGAAGCCAGCCAGCTGGAGCGCAGAGTCCGGTATCGTTCCACAGAGCCAGGTCTCAGTAAAGCACAAAACGTAGGATGAAGAAAAGTCTCTGTCTCTGCCCACCAGTAGCTGAAGTTCGTCCAGTTTGTTGCACAGTGAGCGGACGTTTGAGAGAAATATGCCCGGCAGCGGTGTACGAAATCCACGTGTGCGGAGACGCACAAGCGCGCCGGCCCGTTTCCCTCTCCGACGGCGTTTCACTGCATGGGCTAAGGTGAGAGCACCTTTGACGAGAATGTCCAGTAATTCCACAGAAGTTAACAGAAAAGTTGGAATTAAGTCCGATGGAGTTGTTCCCCTGATGTTTATGAGCTCATCTCTGGTGAAAGACCTCCGGGTATCGCAGCAGAAAACAGTATTTACAACAAAAACAACACAAAACAATGCGCACCAACACACCGTGGCAGCCGTTCGTGGCGCCATCTTGTATCAAATATATAAGGACTTAAAGAAAATTCATCATTCATCACTTAACGCTCGGGGGTCTATGAGCGCAGTGATGCGTTAGCGGCGCTCACAGCGGTGCGTAAGCGGCGCTCACTCTATGTTTCTTTTAATATCTCCGTCGAAAAACGGCACAGAAAAATGTTTCGAAAATCTGTAGAAATCTGTAGATTCTCCACTTCCGTGTCCGTATTCTCACGAGATAGTACGAGACTCACACAGCGAGATGTGATGCTTATGACGAGCTTATGACGATCTTACAGTTCATCATGTGACGATCTGGGGGACGGACTGTTTACATCGTGTAGTGTAGCTTGTTAGCTCGTTAGTTAGCACGTCTGCTAACGGCAGCGTTCTGAGACAGCTGTAGCTTTATGATTACAGACATGTAAACACACAGTTAGTGGAGTCTGCGTGACACACAGCGAGCTATGATGCTTATGACGAGCTTATGGACTGGGTGAGTTGTTTACATCGTGTAAACTTGTTAGCTCGTCCGTTAGCTCGAGCGTGTAGCGTGTAGCTTGTTAGCTCGTCCGTTAGCTCGAGCGTGTAGCTTGTTAGCTCGTCCCCCTGGGGATGAATAAAGTATCTATCTATCTATCTTGTGTGTGTGTGGAGGAAGAAAGGACAAAGGGAGTGAGAACTTTACTTAGTAATGACTGTTCAATATTACAGAGAGGATTCACAGCTGCCAGGGTGCAGTGCACTACCAGGGTGCCCTGCACTACCAGCCCAGACAACAAAGTAAAGTGACAGTCCCTCTACAGGTGAGAGTAAATTACACTTACTCAAAAAACGATATTACAAAATTTGGTTTGAGACATTTATTATACATCTATCTACTATTTTATTCATATATTTCACTACTTGTGTGAACCTAAGACTTTAAAAAAAAAATTTCAAACACCAAAACAGTTTGTCCACATGAGTAAAGTAGAGATTTGAAGAATTTCAAAAAATTGGACTTCCAACTGTTCAGCTTTAGGGCCAAATTGCACAGTGCACAGTGCCTTAGGACAATTGGTGCCTCATTATATAGATAGCTGAGATTGTTCTGCACATTTTGATATAAGACATGTCTATGTAGCATATATGAAAGTGCCTTAAAAGGTGAGTTTAAGAAAACATAAAAAAATCAAAAAAATGGCCTAGTTCCCAGAGGGTTAACTTAAAGTCAGCAACAAGAGCCCTCCCCCCGGCACCCCAATAATTATCCATCACCCATCGGGTTGAATTTGCATGCTGTTCAGTCTCTCTCTGCCGCGCCCTGTTGCCGCCCCGCCCCGTTGCCATGGCGCCCCGTTGCCAGGACAAGCTTTCTGTTACAGGAATTCTTCCCCCATGAAGTGATCATTTGTATTTCAATTAGACAAAAAAAAAGTGTCTTTGTTATCTTGAAGAAAACGTTTGTTTTTCTCACACGCCTCCGGGGTGAACGAAGAATCAAAAGACGGAGAAAAAGTCTTAAAAAATTTCGAGCAAACTGGGGCAACGTTCAACAACAGCCTATATAAAAACATCTCTTTACAAACTGTCACACAAGTCGAGCAGTATAATCCTTTATCCATCCGTACATTCACTATACAACATGAAACACTCTGCGAACACTGGGAATACTGGGAATACTTGGAACATTGGGAACACTGTTGGAACACTGTTGGAATCCGTTACGTGTGGAACCCGTTACGCGTGGAACCCGGTACGTGTGGAACCCGTTACGGATGGAACCCGTTACGCATGGAACCCATTACGCATGGAACCCATGGAAGCCGTGGAATACTGGAAACACTGGAAATACTGGGAGCACTGGGAATACTGGGAACACTGGGAATACTGGGAACACTGGGAACACTGGGAATACTGTGAACACTGTTGGAACCCGTTACTTGTGGAACCCGTTACGCGTGGAACCCGTTACGCATGGAACCCGTGGAATACTGGGAACACTGGGAATACTGGGAACACTGGGAATACTGGGAACACTGGGAATACTGGGAACATTGGGAACACTGGGAACACTGGGAATACTGGGAACACTGGGAATACTGGGAACATTGGGAACACTGGGAATACTGGGAACACTGGGAATACTGGGAACACTGGGAATACTGGGAACATTGGGAACACTGGGAATACTGGGAACACTGGGAATACTGCGAACACTGGGAATACTGGGAACACTGGGAATACTGGGAATACTGGGAACACTGGAAATACTGGGAATACTTGGAACACTGTCGGAACACTGTTGGAACCCGTTACGCGTGGAACCCGTTACGCGTGGAACCCGTGACGCATGGAACCCGTGACGCATGGAACCTGTTACGCATGGAACCCGTTGCGTGGAAGCCAAGTGGAACACTGGGAATACTGGGAACACTGTTGGAACCCGTTACGTGTGGAACCCGTTACGCGTGGAACCCGTGACGCATGGAACCTGTTACGCATGGAACCCGTGGAGCCCGTGGAACACTGGGAATACTGGGAACATTGGTAACACTGGGAACACTGGGAATACTCGGAACACTGGGAACACTGGGAATACTGGGAACTTTGGGAATACTGGGAATACTGGGAACACTGGGAATACTGGGAACACTGGGAATACTGGGAACACTGTTGGAACCCGTAACGTGTGGAACCCGTTACGCGTGGAACCCGTTACGTGTAAAACCCGTTACGTGTGGAACTCGTGACGCATGGAACCCGTTACGCATGGAACTCATTACGCATGGAACCCGTGACGCATGGAACCCGTTACGCATGGAACCCGTGGAGCCCGTGGAACACTGGGAATACTGGGAACACTGTTGGAACACGTTACGCGTGGAACCCATTACGCATGGAACCCGTGGAACCCGTGGAATACTGGGAACACTGGGAATACTGGGAACACTGGGAATACTGGGAACATTTGGAACACTGGGAACACTGGGAATACTGGGAACACTGGGAATACTGGGAATACTAGGAGCACTGGGAATACTGGGAACACTGGGAATACTGGGAACACTGGGAATTCTGGAACCCGTTACGTGTGGAACCCGTTACGCATGGAACCCGTTGCGTGGAAGCCAAGTGGAACACTGGGAATACTGGGAACACTGTTGGAACCCGTTACGTGTGGAACCCGTTACGCGTGGAACCCGTGACGCATGGAACCTGTTACGCATGGAACCCGTGGAGCCCGTGGAACACTGGGAATACTGGGAACATTGGTAACACTGGGAACACTGGGAATACTCGGAACACTGGGAACACTGGGAATACTGGGAACTTTGGGAATACTGGGAATACTGGGAACACTGGGAATACTGGGAACACTGGGAATACTGGGAACACTGTTGGAACCCGTAACGTGTGGAACCCGTTACGCGTGGTACCCGTTACGTGTAAAACCCGTTACGCGTGGAACCCGTGACGCATGGAACCCGTTACGCATGGAACTCATTACGCATGGAACCCGTGACGCATGGAACCCGTTACGCATGGAACCCGTGGAGCCCGTGGAACACTGGGAATACTGGGAACACTGTTGGAACCCGTTACGCGTGGAACCCATTACGCATGGAACCCGTGGAACCCGTGGAATACTGGGAACACTGGGAATACTGGGAACACTGGGAATACTGGGAACATTTGGAACACTGGGAACACTGGGAATACTGGGAACACTGGGAATACTGGGAATACTAGGAGCACTGGGAATACTGGGAACACTGGGAATACTGGGAACACTGGGAATTCTGGCAACACTGGGAATACTGGGAATACTGGGAACACTGGGAACACTGTTGGAACACTGTTGGAACCCATTATGTGTGGAACCTGTTACGTGTAAAACCCATTACGCGTGGAACCCGTTACGCGTGGAACTCGTTACGCATGGAACTCGTTACGTATGGAACTCGTTACGCATGGAACCCGTTACGCATGGAACCCGTGGAATACTGGGAACACTGGGAATACTGGGAACACTGGGAATACTGCGAACACTGGGAATACTGGGAACACTGGGAATACTGGGAATACTGGGAACACTGGAAATACTGGGAATACTTGGAACACTGTTGGAACACTGTTGGAACCCGTTGCGTGGAACCCGTTACGCATGGAACCCGTTACGCGTGGAACCCGTTACGCATGGAACCCGTGGAACCCGTGGAATACTGGGAACACTGGGAATACTGGGAACACTGGCTAGGGAATGTCAGCTTCGTGACACAGATTTAACATGGAGCTTACTGCGGCCGTGTCCCTTTTTGGACACGAATACAATGTGGTGGCCTTTTCGCCTACACAACATTGGGCGTTGAAGGAGGAAAGGTGCCATTCGAGCCAAAAAGTGTACTGAAGCCAGAAATCCCATAGAGGGCGACCCTGCTATAGGAAAGTGGGGTTAAGGGCCGAATGGGAAGCTTTATGCCTTTTGAGCATAACTTTCATTGTAAACATGGGAATGGGTGAGGCTAAGTGCCGAATGGGGGTCTTCATGCACAAAACATGGAAACGGATCAGCTAAACATGGGAATGGGTGGGGCTAAGTGCCGAATGGGGGTCTTCATGCACAAAACATGGAAACGGATCAGCTAAACATGGGAATGGGTGGGGCTAAGTGCCGAATGGGGGTCTTCATGCACAAAACATGGAAACGGATCAGCTAAACATGGGAATGGGTGGGGTTATGTGCCGAAAGGGGCTCTTCATGCACAAAACATGGGAATGGGTGGGGCTAAGTGCCGAAAGGGGCTCTTCATGCACAAAACATGGGAATGGGTGGGGCTAAGTGCCGAAAGGGGCTCTTCATGCACAAAACATGGAAACGGATCAGCTATCACCGTACGACGCCCAGTTTGACCGTGGACACCTCGGTTATGTTACCGGATGCGCAGGCACCACCCCGAATTTTATACCATGAAATGTCTTGTAAATTAGATGTAGTGGACAACAGAGGACACTCTTTAAGAATCAGTTGGATTTACATCAATACAATGTTACAAAACCTTCCCAAGGTTCTGCAGTCTTCTTGCTTGGCATGCTGAATCAAGTCATCACAGGGAATGTATGGTGAAAAATTCAAGCAGTTTCAACCTTTTTCTCAGATTTTATGGCCGTTTCAAATTTACCGGCCCTTTAAGAGAATTTAGAGCCAATTAAGACCTTTTTTGCTGTTTTTGGGCACCTTAACTTGGACCTACGAACTCCAAATTTTAGGCATTTCATCTCCACGACCCTCTCTTCATTGACAAAAAGAAAGATTTCCTCTATTTTTCTTTAAAGTATTTTTAATTAATTAAAAGACTGTAAATTACGTCCACATGTGTCTGTTTCTGTTGGGTGCCATAAAACCATTTCTACAAGACAGATGTTGATGAAAATGATATATGGTGGACACAAGAGGATGCTCTACTAGCATGAATTGGATTGAACTCATTAGCATGCTGCTAACAGGAGATAGCTTTCCCAAGGGTCTACAGACTTCTTACTTTCCAGACTGAATTAAGGTATCAGGGGGAAGGTGTCCTGCGAAATCCAGGCAGTTTCAACCTTTTTCTCAGATGCTATGACCGTTTTACATAGGTCAAATTGACTGCTCTTTAAGGTAATTTAGGCCCGATTTACATGACAGATGTTGATGAAAATGATATATGATGGACAGCAGTAGCATGGCTACAACATATTAAAAAATCAGAGCTCTCAGATGTTTAGAACAAAAATTGCTCCAATCTGACTAACAGCACAACAGGGTGTACATCTTGCTAAGATGTTCACCCTCCTGTTCTCTGAGTTTCATACAGACAAATTCATTTTCTAGACATTTTAGAAGGATTTTGTTCACGTGACCTCATTGTAGGCCTAGTCCACAATGTGTATCCGTAATCTGTGGTTTCTGGGACCCATATTTAAGAGATTATGGCCATTTTTGCATAGGTCAAATTTACCGGCCCTTTAAGAGGATTTAGAGCCAATTAAGACCTTTTTTACTGTTTTTGGGGACCTTAACTTGGACCTAAGAACTCCAAATTTTAGGCATTTCATCTCCACAACCCTCTCTTCATTGACAAAAAGAAAGAATTCCTCTATTTTGCTTTAAAGTATTTTTAATTAATTAAAAGACTGTAAATTACGTCCACATGTGTCTGTTTCTGTTGGGTGCCATAAAACCATTTCTACAAGACAGATGTTGATGGAAATGATATATGGTGGACACAAGAGGATGCTCTACTAGCATGAATTGGATTGATCTTGTTAGCATGTTGCTAACAGGAGATAGCTTTCCCTAGGGTCTACAGACTTCTTACTTCTCAGCATGAATCAAGGTATCAGGGAGAATGTGTGTTGCAAAATGCAGGCAGTTTCAACCTTTTTCTCAGACTCTATGGCCATTTTTACATAATGCACCAATTACGACCTTTTGACCTTTGACCTAAACGCCTGGTTTTGGGCACCTTAACTTGGACCTACGAACTCTAAATTTCAGCCATTTCATCTCCACAACCCCCTCTTCATTGACAAAAAGAATGCATCCCTCTATTTTGCTTTAAAGTATTTTTAATTAATTAAAAGACTGTAAATTACGTCCACATGTGTCTGTTTCTGTTGGGTGCCATAAAACCATTTCTACAAGACAGATGTTGATGGAAATGATATATGGTGGACACCAGAGGAAGCTCTACTAGCATGAATTGGATTGATCTTGTTAGCATGTTGCTAACAGGAGATAGCTTTCCCTAGGGTCTACAGACTTCTTACTTCTCAGCATGAATCAAGGTATCAGGGAGAATGTGTGTTGCAAAATGCAGGCAGTTTCAACCTTTTTCTCAGATTTTATGGCCGTTTCAAATTTACCGGCCCTTTAAGAGAATTAAATTTAGCTTAATTTAGACCTTTGTTGCTGTTTTTGGGGACCTTTACTTGCAGCTACGAGATCCACATTGTAGATATTTAATGGTCACAAGCCCCTCTTTGAAGAGGAAAAGGATTTAAATCTCTACTTTGATTTAAAGTATAAAAATAAAGAGAAAAGACTGTTATGAAAACGGGCCTAGTGTGTTTTGGGATGAATTGGGCCATTCGGAATACGGGCCTTTTAAAAAAAAGCCTGTTTCAGTGTTTAGAGTCAAGAGGGTTTTTGTTGGGTCCTGTAAAAACACTAATAAACGACTTTCTTTAATGAAATTCACATATGTTGGACAAAAAAGGACACTCTACTAGCATGAATTGGATTGATCTCATTAGCATGCTGCTAACAGGAGATAGCTTTCCCAAGGGTCTACAGACTTCTTACTTTCCAGACTGAATCAAGGTATCAGGGGGAAGGTGTCCTGTGAAATCCAGGCAGTTTCAACCTTTTTCTCAGATGCTATGACCGTTTTACATAGGTCAAATTGACTGCTCTTTATGGTAATTTAGGCCCGATTTACATGACAGATGTTGATGAAAATGATATATGATGGACAGCAGTAGCATGGCTACAACATATTAAAAAAGCAGAGCTCTCAGATGTTTAGAACAAAATTGCTCCAATCTGACTTAACAGCACGACAGGGTGTACATCTTGCTAAGATGTTCACCCTCCTGTTCTCTGAGTTTCATACAGGCAAATTTCTTTTCTAGACATTTTAGAGGGATTTTGTTCACGTGACCTCATTGTAGGCCTAGTCCACAATGTGTGTCCGTAATCTGTGGTTTCTGGGACCCATATTTAAGAGATTATGGCCATTTTTGCATAGGTCAAATTTACCGGCCCTTTAAGAGGATTTAGAGCCAATTAAGACCTTTTTTACTGTTTTTGGGCACCTTAACTTGGACCTACAAACTCCAAATTTTAGGCATTTCATCTCCACGACCCTCTCTTCATTGACAAAAAGAAAGAATTCCTCTATTTTGCTTTAAAGTATTTTTAATTAATTAAAAGACTGTAAATTACGTCCACATGTGTCTGTTTCTGTTGGGTGCCATAAAACCATTTCTACAAGACAGATGTTGATGGAAATGATATATGGTGGACACCAGAGGAAGCTCTACTAGCATGAATTGGATTGATCTTGTTAGCATGTTGCTAACAGGAGGTAGCTTTCCCTAGGGTCTACAGACTTCTTACTTCGCAGCATGAATCAAGGTATCAGGGAGAATGTGTGTTGCAAAATGCAGGCAGTTTCAACCTTTGTCTCAGACTCTATGACCGTTTGTACATAGGTCAAATGTACCAGCCCTTTAACATACTTTAGGCCCAATTTACACATTTGTTGCTGTTTTCGGGCACTTTAACTTGGACATATGTACTCTACACATAAGGGGGAAGGTGTGGTGCAAAATTCAGGCAGTTTCAACCTTTTTCTCAGACTCTATGGCCATTTTTACATAATGCACCAATTACGACCTTTTGACCTTTGACCTAAACGCCTGGTTTTGGGCACCTTTACTTGGACCTACGAACTCTAAATTTCAGCCATTTCATCTCCACGACCCCCTCTTCATTGACAAAAAGAATGCATCCCTTTATTTGCCTTTAAAGTATTTTTAATGAATTAAAAGACTGGAGACATTCACAAAAAACAGTGAATTTCCCATTGATATTCACACCATGTAATCTATGGGCAAAGATTGAAATACTGTGAAAATCTCAACCTCATTGAACCTTGTTTTCTATGGGATAATAGGTCAAACATAGTCGAAATGCCATACATTACTTTGGAAAAAGTTTAACGAATTTCCCATTGATTTTCATAACAATTGATTGTTGGGCAAAGCTTGAATTACTGTGAGAATTTCAGCCTCATTGAACCTTGTTTTCTATGGGTAAATAGGTCAAACATAGTCGAAATGCCATACATTACTATAGTAAAAGTGTAAGGAATTTCCCATTGATTTTCATAACAATTGATCGTTGGGCAACGCTTGAATTACTGTTAAAATGTCAGCATCATTGAACCTTGTTTTCTATGGGATAATAAGTCAAACAAAGTCAAAATGCCATACATTACTATGGAAAAAGTGTAAAGAATTTCCCATCGATTTTCATAACAATCAATCATTGGGAAAAGGTTGAATTACTGTGAGAATTTCAGCCTCATTGAACCTTGTTTTCTATGGGTAAATAGGTCAAACATAGTCGAAATGCCATACATTACTATGGAAAAAGTGTAAAGAATTTCCCATTGATTTTCATGAAAATTGATCTTTGGGCAAAGGTTGAATTACTGTGAAAATCTCAGCTTCATTGAACCTTGTTTTCTATGGGATTATAGGTCAAACAAAGTCAAAATGCAATACATTACTATGGAAAAAGTGTAAAGAATTTCCCATTGATTTTCATAACAATCAATCGTTGGGAAAAGGTTGAATTACTGTGAGAATTTCAGCCTCATTGAACCTTGTTTTCTATGGGATAATAAGTCAAACAAAGTCAAAATGCCATACATTACTATGGAAAAAGTTTAAAGAATTTCCCATTGATTTTCATAACAATCAATCATTGGGCAAAGGTCAAATTACTGTTAAAATGTCAGGCTCATTGAACCTTGTTTTCTATGGGATAATAGGTCAAACAAAGTCAAAATGCCATACATTACTATGGAAAAAGTGTAAGGAATTTCCCATTGATTTTCATGAAAATGAATTGTTGGGCAAAGCTTGAATTACTGTGAAAATCTCAGCTTCATTGAACCTTGTTTTCTATGGGATAATTGGTCAAACAAAGTCAAAATGCCATACATTACTATAGTAAAAGTGTAAAGAATTTCCCATTGATTTTCATAACAATTGATCGTTGGGCAAAGTTTGAATAACTGTTAAAATGTCAGCATCATTGAACCTTGTGTTCTATGGGATTATACGTCAAACATAGTCAAAATGCCATACATTACTATGGAAAAAGTTTAAAGAATTTCCCATTGAATTTCCTGACAATTAATCGTTGGGCAGAGGTTGAATTACTGTGGAAATCTCAGCCTCATTGATCCTTGTTTTCTATGGGATAATTGGTCAAACATAGTCAAAATGCCATAGTAAAAGTGTAAGGAATTTCCCATTGATTTTCATAACAATTGATCGTTGGGCAAAGCTTGAATTACTGTGAAAATCTCAGCCTCATTGAACCTTGTGTTCTATGGGATTTTACGTCAAACAAAGTCAAAATGCCATACATTACTATGGAAAAAGTTTAAAGAATTTCCCATTGAATTTCCTGACAATTAATCGTTGGGCAGAGGTTGAATTACTGTGGAAATCTCAGCCTCATTGATCCTTGTTTTCTATGGGATAATTGGTCAAACATAGTCAAAATGCCATAGTAAAAGTGTAAGGAATTTCCCATTGATTTTCATAACAATTGATCGTTGGGCAAAGCTTGAATTACTGTGAAAATCTCAGCCTCATTGAACCTTGTGTTCTATGGGATTATACGTCAAACAAAGTTGAAGCTGCCATTTCCCTAACAACTCAAAAACTGCCATTTGGCCTACATTTGACAGGGCTCCCATGTAGGCCAAAAATCCCAACCCGAATGACACAAAATAACCCGAAAGACATTTGGAACCAGGGACCATTACTGCCATACGGGTTGGGATTCCTGGCCTACATGGTTGGCCCATACAAATGTAGTCGGAATGACACTTTGAATTGTAAGGATAAGTTAAAACTCAAAAACGGCCATTTCAACTACATTTGACGGGGCTCCCAGGTAGGCCAAAAATCCCAACCCGAATGACACAAAATAACCCGAAAGACATTTAAACCCGGGACCATTACTGCCATACGGGTTGGGATTCCTGGCCTACATGGTTGGCCCATACAAATGTAGTCGAAATGACAGGAATAGGTTACATTTAGTAACCTAAGGCTTACTGTTAGTAACCTATAAAACTTCGAAATACTTTGAAGTTTTTTTGGAGTTTTTTGTGTTATGGGTTACATTTAGTAACCTAACCCTTAGGACAATTGGCCTACATGGTCAACCCATACAAATGTAGTCGGAATGACACTTTTTTGTGTTCCCACTACATTGGAATCTCATGTGGCCCAAATGGCAACATTTGTCCCAAAACATTGATTCCATACAATTACGCGTTGGTCCAAGATATCTACGTTTCAAAGCGGGATATCGAACGGTTGAGAAGATACGGCAGTTTAAAATATCAATCCAGAACTCCTGGGAGCTGTCCCTGAAATGTCCCTAATCTTCCCATTACTCCCCACCAAATGGCAGTATTTGTCCCATAACTCCCCCCCAAATGGCAGTTTAGGTCCCTTAACGCCCGGGACTTTAGGGCCGAAAAGTGCCATCTAAGGGACAGTTTCCCAAATGCCCTTTAGGACAATTGGCCTACATGGTTGGCCCATATAAATGTAGTCGGAATGACACTTTTTGAATTGTAAGGATAAGTTAAACTCAAAACGGCCATTTCAACTACATTTCAATGGGCTATCCATGTAGGCCAAAAATCCCAACCCAAATGACACAAAATAACCCGAAAGGCATTTGGAACCAGGGACCATTACTGCCATACGGGATGGGATTCCTGGCCTACATGGTCGGCCCATACAAATGTAGTCGGAATGACACTTTTTGAATCGTAAGGATGGGATACTGTATTTTTCAAAGTATTTTACTCCAGGCTGTGTTTTTGGAGTGCAGGCCGATTTCGAGGCTGTGGCACGGTCCAGAGCAGTTGACTGACTCCCCCCATCGTCCTGGAAGTCATTTAGAGTACCAGGGGTGCAAAAAAAAATTCGAAATACTTTGAAGTTTTTTTTGTGTTTTTTTGTGTTTTTGGAGTTCTGGCCCATTTCGAGGCCCTGGCGCGGTCTAGAGCAGTTGCCTGACTTCCCCCATCGTCCTGGAAGTCATTTAGAGTACCAGGGGTGCAAAAAAAAATTCGAAATACTTTGAAGTTTTTTTTGTGTTTTTTTGTGTTTTTGGAGTTCTGGCCCATTTCGAGGCCCTGGCGCGGTCTAGAGCAGTTGCCTGACTTCCCCCATCGTCCTGGAAGTCATTTAGAGTACCAGGGGTGCAAAAAAATAATTCGAAATACTTTGAAGTTTTTTTTGTGTTTTTTTGTGTTTTTAGAGTTCAGGCCGATTTTGAGGCCCTGGCGCAGTCCAGAGCAGTTGCCTGACTCCCCCCATGGTCCTGATAGTCATTTAGATGACATGGGGCCCAAAAAAACATTCGAAATACTTTGAAGTTTTTTTTGTGTTTTTTTGTGTTTTTGGAGTTCTGGCCCATTTCGAGGCCCTGGCGCGGTCTAGAGCAGTTGCCTGACTTCCCCCATCGTCCTGGAAGTCATTTAGAGTACCAGGGGTGCAAATAAACTTCGAAATACTTTGGAGTTTTTTGTGTTAAGGGTTACATTTAGTAACCTAACCCTTAGGACAATTGGCCTACATGGTAGGCCCATACAAATGTAGTCGAAATGACACAAATGGGTTACATTTAGTAACCTAACCCTTAGGACAATTGGCCTACATGGTAGGCCCATACAAATGTAGTCGGAATGACACTTTTTTGTGTTCCCACTACATTGGAATCTCATGTGGCCCAAATGGCAACATTTGTCCCAAAACATTGATTCCATACAATTACGCGTTGGTCCAAGATATCTACGTTTCAAAGCGGGATATCGAACGGTTGAGAAGATACGGCAGTTTAAAATATCAATCCAGAACTCCTGGGAGCTGTCCATGAAATGTCCCTAATCTTCCCATAACTCCCACCAAATGGCAGTATATGTCCCATAACTCCCCCCCAAATGGCAGTTTAGATCCCTTAACGCCCGGGAGTTTAGGGCCGAAAAGTGCCATCTAAGGGACAGTTTCCCAAATCTCCTTTAGGACAATTGGCCTACATGGTTGGCCCATATAAATGTAGTCGGAATGACACTTTTTGAATTGTAAGGATAAGTTACAACTCAAAAACTGCCATTTCAACTACATTTCAATGGGCTATCCATGTAGGCCAAAAATCCCAACCCGAATGACACAAAATAACCCGAAAGGCATTTGGAACCAGGGACCATTACTGCCATACGGGTTGGGATTCTTGGCCTACATGGTCGGCCCATACAAATGTAGTCGGAATGACACTTTGAATTGTAAGGATAAGTTACAACTCAAAAACGGCCATTTCAACTACATTTCAATGGGCTATCCATGTAGGCCGAAAATCCCAACCCGAATGACACAAAATAACCCGAAAGGCATTGAAACCCGGGACCATTACTGCCATACGGGTTGGGATTCTTGGCCTACATGGTCGGCCCATACAAATGTAGTCGGAATGACACTTTGAATTGTAAGGATAAGTTACAACTCAAAAACGGCCATTTCAACTACATTTCAATGGGCTATCCATGTAGGCCGAAAATCCCAACCCGAATGACACAAAATAACCCGAAAGGCATTGAAACCCGGGACCATTACTGCCATACGGGTTGGGATTCCTGGCCTACATGGTCAACCCATACAAATGTAGTCGGAATGACAGGAATGGGTTACATTTAGTAACCTAAGGCTTACTGTTAGTAACCTATGAAACCTCTAAAAACTTCGAAATACTTTGAAGTTTTTTTGGAGTTTTTTGTGTCATGGGTTACATTTAGTAACCTAACCCTTAGGACAATTGGACAATTGGCCTACATGGTCAACCCATACAAATGTAGTCGGAATGACACTTTTTTGTGTTCCCACTACATTGGAATCTCATGTGGCCCAAATGGCAACATTTGTCCCAAAACATTGATTCCATACAATTACGCGTTGGTCCAAGATATCTACGTTTCAAAGCGGGATATCGAACGGTTGAGAAGATACGGCAGTTTAAAATATCAATCCAGAACTCCTGGGAGCTGTCCATGAAATGTCCCTAATCTTCCCATAACTCCCACCAAATGGCAGTATATGTCCCATAACTCCCCCCCAAATGGCAGTTTAGATCCCTTAACGCCCGGGAGTTTAGGGCCGAAAAGTGCCATCTAAGGGACAGTTTCCCAAATCTCCTTTAGGACAATTGGCCTACATGGTTGGCCCATATAAATGTAGTCGGAATGACACTTTTTGAATTGTAAGGATAAGTTACAACTCAAAAACTGCCATTTCAACTACATTTCAATGGGCTATCCATGTAGGCCAAAAATCCCAACCCGAATGACACAAAATAACCCGAAAGGCATTTGGAACCAGGGACCATTACTGCCATACGGGTTGGGATTCTTGGCCTACATGGTCGGCCCATACAAATGTAGTCGGAATGACACTTTGAATTGTAAGGATAAGTTACAACTCAAAAACGGCCATTTCAACTACATTTCAATGGGCTATCCATGTAGGCCGAAAATCCCAACCCGAATGACACAAAATAACCCGAAAGGCATTGAAACCCGGGACCATTACTGCCATACGGGTTGGGATTCTTGGCCTACATGGTCGGCCCATACAAATGTAGTCGGAATGACAGGAATGGGTTACATTTAGTAACCTAAGGCTTACTGTTAGTAACCTATAAAACCTCTAAAAACTTCAAAATACTTTGAAGTTTTTTTGGAGTTTTTTGTGTTAAGGGTTACATTTAGTAACCTTAACCTGAGGACAATTGGCCTACATGGTCAACCCATACAAATGTAGTCGGAATGACACTTTTTTGTGTTCCCACTACATTGGAATCTCATGTGGCCCAAATGGCAACATTTGTCCCAAAACATTGATTCCATACAATTACGCGTTGGTCCAAGATATCTACGTTTCAAAGCGGGATATCAAACGGTTGAGAAGATACGGCAGTTTAAAATATCAATCCAGAACTCCTCGGAGCTGTCCCTGAAATGTCCCTAATCTTCCCATTACTCCCCACCAAATGGCAGTTTTTGTCCCATAACTCCCACCAAATGGCAGTATTTGTCCCATAACTCCCCCCCAAATGGCAGTTTAGGTCCCTTAACGCCCGGGACTTTAGGGCCAAAAAGTGCCATCTAAGGGACAGTTTCCCAAATGTCCCTTTTGGTCCCAAAGTGATTTTTCGGATGGCAGTTTTTGTCCCGAACGTCCCGAGATTTTAGCCACCTGGTGGACAAAAGCGATAAACTGCCATTTGGGACAAACCTTCCAAAACTTTGGAAAATCACAACTCGGCGACCGACGGTCCTAATGGAGCGCCGCTTTTCCGCGTAGAACTTGGGCAAAGATGTTATGATCCCTAGAGGTCTCCCGATTTTTAGCGGCACTCCTTATGCCAGGAAGGTTTAGCTGAAAATCATCCTTTTTGGCCCGCCGGCGTAATGTTAATGTAGTTGGAATGTCCGGCCGGGGAGTAAGGCCGGGAATACTGGGAACACTGGGAATACTGGGAACATTGGGAACATTGGGAACACTGGGAACACTGGGAATACTGGGAACACTGGGAATACTGGGAATACTGGGAGCACTGGGAATACTGGGAGCACTGGGAATACTGGGAACTCTGTTGGAACAAGTTACGTGTGGAACCCGTGACGCGTGGAACCTGTGACGCATGGAACCTGTTACGTATGGAACCCGTAACGCGTGGAACCCGTTATGCATGGAACCAATTATGCATGGAACCCGTGGAACCCGTGGAATACTGGGAACACTGGGAATACTGGGAACACTGGGAATACTGGGAACATTGGGAACACTGGGAACACTGGGAATACTCGAAACACTGGGAGCACTGGGAATACTGGGAGCAGTGGGAATACTGGGAACACTGTTGGAACACTGTTGGAATCCGTTACGTGTGGAACCCGTTACGCGTGGAACCCGGTACGTGTGGAACCCGTTACGCATGGAACCCGTGATGCATGGAACCCGTGGAGCATGGAACCCGTGGAGCCCGTGGAATACTAGGAACACTGGGAACACTGGGAATACTGGGAACAATGTTGGAACCCGTTACGTGTGGAACCCGTGGAGCCCGTGGAACACTGGGAATACTGGGAACACTGTTGGAACCCGTGGAGCCCGTGGAACCCATTACGCATGGAACCCGTGGAACCCGTGGAATACTGGGAACACTGGGAATACTGGGAACACTGGGAATACTGGGAATACTAGGAGCACTGGGAATACTGGGAACACTGGGAATACTGGGAACACTGGGAATTCTGGGAACACTGGGAATACTGGGAACACTGGGAATACTGGGAATACTAGGAGCACTGGGAATACTGGGAACACTGGGAATACTGGGAACACTGGGAATTTTGGCAACACTGGGAATACTGGGAATACTGGGAACACTGGGAACACTGTTGGAACACTGTTGGAACCCATTATGTGTGGAACCTGTTACGTGTAAAACCCATTACGCGTGGAACCCGTTACGCGTGGAACTCGTTACGCATGGAACTCGTTACGTATGGAACTCGTTACGCATGGAACCCGTTACGCATGGAACCCGTGGAATACTGGGAACACTGGGAATACTGGGAACACTGGGAATACTGCGAACACTGGGAATACTGGGAACACTGGGAATACTGGGAATACTGGGAACACTGGAAATACTGGGAATACTTGGAACACTGTTGGAACACTGTTGGAACCCGTTGCGTGGAACCCGTTACGCATGGAACCCGTTACGCGTGGAACCCGTTACGCATGGAACCCGTGGAACCCGTGGAATACTGGGAACACTGGGAATACTGGGAACACTGGGAATACTGGGAACACTGGGAATACTGGGAACATTGGGAACATTGGGAACACTGGGAACACTGGGAATACTGGGAACACTGGGAATACTGGGAATACTGGGAGCACTGGGAATACTGGGAGCACTGGGAATACTGGGAACTCTGTTGGAACAAGTTACGTGTGGAACCCGTGACGCGTGGAACCTGTGACGCATGGAACCTGTTACGTATGGAACCCGTAACGCGTGGAACCCGTTATGCATGGAACCAATTATGCATGGAACCCGTGGAACCCGTGGAATACTGGGAACACTGGGAATACTGGGAACACTGGGAATACTGGGAACATTGGGAACACTGGGAACACTGGGAATACTCGAAACACTGGGAGCACTGGGAATACTGGGAGCAGTGGGAATACTGGGAACACTGTTGGAACACTGTTGGAATCCGTTACGTGTGGAACCCGTTACGCGTGGAACCCGGTACGTGTGGAACCCGTTACGCATGGAACCCGTGATGCATGGAACCCGTGGAGCATGGAACCCGTGGAGCCCGTGGAATACTAGGAACACTGGGAACACTGGGAATACTGGGAACAATGTTGGAACCCGTTACGTGTGGAACCCGTGGAGCCCGTGGAACACTGGGAATACTGGGAACACTGTTGGAACCCGTGGAGCCCGTGGAACCCATTACGCATGGAACCCGTGGAACCCGTGGAATACTGGGAACACTGGGAATACTGGGAACACTGGGAATACTGGGAATACTAGGAGCACTGGGAATACTGGGAACACTGGGAATACTGGGAACACTGGGAATTCTGGGAACACTGGGAATACTGGGAACACTGGGAATACTGGGAATACTAGGAGCACTGGGAATACTGGGAACACTGGGAATACTGGGAACACTGGGAATTCTGGCAACACTGGGAATACTGGGAATACTGGGAACACTGGGAACACTGTTGGAACACTGTTGGAACCCATTATGTGTGGAACCTGTTACGTGTAAAACCCATTATGCGTGGAACCCGTTACGCGTGGAACTCGTTACGCATGGAACTCGTTACGTATGGAACTCGTTACGCATGGAACCCGTTACGCATGGAACCCGTGGAATACTGGGAACACTGGGAATACTGGGAACACTGGGAATACTGCGAACACTGGGAATACTGGGAACACTGGGAATACTGGGAATACTGGGAACACTGGAAATACTGGGAATACTTGGAACACTGTTGGAACACTGTTGGAACCCGTTGCGTGGAACCCGTTACGCATGGAACCCGTTACGCGTGGAACCCGTTACGCATGGAACCCGTGGAACCCGTGGAATACTGGGAACACTGGGAATACTGGGAACACTGGGAATACTGGGAACACTGGGAATACTGGGAACATTGGGAACATTGGGAACACTGGGAACACTGGGAATACTGGGAACACTGGGAATACTGGGAATACTGGGAGCACTGGGAATACTGGGAGCACTGGGAATACTGGGAACTCTGTTGGAACAAGTTACGTGTGGAACCCGTGACGCGTGGAACCTGTGACACATGGAACCTGTTACGTATGGAACCCGTAACGCGTGGAACCCGTTATGCATGGAACCAATTATGCATGGAACCCGTGGAACCCGTGGAATACTGGGAACACTGGGAATACTGGGAACACTGGGAATACTGGGAACATTGGGAACTCTGGGAACACTGGGAATACTCGAAACACTGGGAGCACTGGGAATACTGGGAGCAGTGGGAATACTGGGAACACTGTTGGAACACTGTTGGAATCCGTTACGTGTGGAACCCGTTACGCGTGGAACCCGGTACGTGTGGAACCCGTTACGCATGGAACCCGTGATGCATGGAACCCGTGG
Source organism: Leptoclinus maculatus (assembly GCA_032191485.1). Taxonomy (NCBI): domain Eukaryota; kingdom Metazoa; phylum Chordata; class Actinopteri; order Perciformes; family Stichaeidae; genus Leptoclinus; species Leptoclinus maculatus. The sequence goes on from JAVDOI010000023.1 coordinate 392,217, forward strand.
AGCATGGAACCCGTGGAGCCCGTGGAATACTAGGAACACTGGGAACACTGGGAATACTGGGAACAATGTTGGAACCCGTTACGTGTGGAACCCGTGGAGCCCGTGGAACACTGGGAATACTGGGAACACTGTTGGAACCCGTGGAGCCCGTGGAACCCATTACGCATGGAACCCGTGGAACCCGTGGAATACTGGGAACACTGGGAATACTGGGAACACTGGGAATACTGGGAACACTGTTGGAACCCGTGGAGCCCGTGGAACCCATTACGCATGGAACCCGTGGAACCCGTGGAATACTGGGAACACTGGGAATACTGGGAACACTGGGAATACTGGGAACATTTGGAACACTGGGAACACTGGGAATACTGGGAACACTGGGAATACTGGGAATACTAGGAGCACTGGGAATACTGGGAACACTGGGAATACTGGGAACACTGGGAATTCTGGGAACACTGGGAATACTGGGAACACTGGGAACACTGTTGGAACACTGTTGGAACCCATTATGTGTGGAACCTGTTACGTGTAAAACCCATTACGCGTGGAACCCGTTACGCATGGAACCCGTGGAATACTGGGAACACTGGGAATACTGGGAACACTGGGAATACTGGGAATACTGGGAGCACTGGGAATACTGGGAGCACTGGGAATACTGGGAACTCTGTTGGAACAAGTTACGTGTGGAACCCGTGACGCGTGGAACCTGTGACGCATGGAACCTGTTACGTATGGAACCCGTAACGCGTGGAACCCGTTATGCATGGAACCAATTATGCATGGAACCCGTGGAACCCGTGGAATACTGGGAACACTGGGAATACTGGGAACACTGGGAATACTGGGAACATTGGGAACACTGGGAACACTGGGAATACTCGGAACACTGGGAGCACTGGGAATACTGGGAGCAGTGGGAATACTGGGAACACTGTTGGAACACTGTTGGAATCCGTTACGTGTGGAACCCGTTACGCGTGGAACCCGGTACGTGTGGAACCCGTTACGCATGGAACCCGTGATGCATGGAACCCGTGGAGCATGGAACCCGTGGAGCCCGTGGAATACTAGGAACACTGGGAACACTGGGAATACTGGGAACAATGTTGGAACCCGTTACGTGTGGAACCCGTGGAGCCCGTGGAACACTGGGAATACTGGGAACACTGTTTGAACCCGTGGAGCCCGTGGAACCCATTACGCATGGAACCCGTGGAACCCGTGGAATACTGGGAAACCTGGAAATACTGGGAACACTGGGTATACTGGGAACATTTGGAACACTGGGAACACTGGGAATACTGGGAACACTGGGAATACTGGGAATACTAGGAGCACTGGGAATACTGGGAACACTGGGAATACTGGGAACACTGGGAATTCTGGGAACACTGGGAATACTGGGAACACTGGGAACACTGTTGGAACACTGTTGGAACCCATTATGTGTGGAACCCGTTACGTGTAAAACCCATTACGCGTGGAACCCGTTACGCATGGAACCCGTGGAATACTGGGAACACTGGGAATACTGGGAACACTGGGAATACTGCGAACACTGGGAATACTGGGAACACTGGGAATACTGGGAATACTGGGAACACTGGAAATACTGGGAATACTTGGAACACTGTTGGAACACTGTTGGAACCCGTTACGCGTGGAACCCGTTACACGTGGAACCCGTTGTGTGGAACCCGTTACGCATGGAACCCGTTACGCGTGGAACCCGTTACGCATGGAACCCGTGGAATACTGGGAACACTGGGAATACTGGGAACACTGGGAATACTGGGAACACTGGGAATACTGGGAACATTGGGAACATTGGGAACACTGGGAACACTGGGAATACTGGGAACACTGGGAATACTGGGAATACTGGGAGCACTGGGAATACTTGGAGCACTGGGAATACTGGGAACTCTGTTGGAACAAGTTACGTGTGGAACCAATGACGCGTGGAACCTGTGACGCATGGAACCCGTTACGCATGGAACCCGTGGAGCCCGTGGAACACTGGGAATACTGGGAACACTGTTGGAACCCGTTACGTGTGGAACCCGTTACGCGTGGAACCCGTGACGCATGGAACCCGTGGAACCCGTGGAATACTGGGAACACTGGGAATACTGGGAACACTGGGAATACTGGGAACACTGGGAATACTGGGAACATTTGGAACATTGGGAACACTGGGAACACTGGGAATACTGGGAACACTGGGAATACTGGGAATACTGGGAGCACTGGGAATACTGGGAGCACTGGGAATACTGGGAACTCTGTTTGAACAAGTTACGTGTGGAACCAATGACGCGTGGAACCTGTGACGCATGGAACCTGTTACGTATGGAACCCGTAACGCGTGGAACCCGTTATGCATGGAACCAATTATGCATGGAACCCGTGGAACCCGTGGAATACTGGGAACACTGGGAATACTGGGAACACTGGGAATACTGGGAACATTGGGAACACTGGGAACACTGGGAATACTCGGAACACTGGGAGCACTGGGAATACTGGGAGCACTGGGAATACTGGGAACACTGTTGGAACACTGTTGGAATCCGTTACGTGTGGAACCCGTTACGCGTGGAACCCGGTACGTGTGGAACCTGTTACGCATGGAACCCGTGATGCATGGAACCCGTGGAGCATGGAACCCGTGGAGCCCGTGGAATACTAGGAACACTGGGAACACTGTGAATACTGGGAACAATGTTGGAACCCGTTACGTGTGGAACCCGTGACGCGTGGAACCCGTGACGCATGGAACCCGTTACGCATGGAACCCGTGGAACACTGGGAATACTGGGAACACTGTTGGAACCCGTTACGTGTGGAACCCGTTACGCGTGGAACCCGTGACGCATGGAACCCGTTACGCATGGAACCCGTGGAACCCGTGGAATACTGGGAACACTGGGAATACTGGGAACACTGGGAATACTGGGAACATTGGGAACACTTGGAATACTGGGAAAACTGGGAACACTGGGAATACTGGGAATACTGGGAACACTGTTGGAACACTGGGAACACTGGGAATACTGGGAGCACTGTGAATACTGGGAACACTGGGAATACTGGGAACACTGGGAACACTGTGAATACTGTGAACACTGTTGGAACCCGTTACGTGTGGAACCCGTGACGCGTGGAACCCGTGACGCATGGAACCCGTTACGCATGGAACCCGTAACGCGTGGAACACGTTACGCATGGAACTCATTACGCATGGAACCCGTGACGCATGGAACCCGTTACGCATGGAACCCGTGGAGCCCGTGGAACACTGGGAATACTGGGAACACTGTTGGAACCCGTTACGCGTGGAACCCGTTACGCATGGAACCAATTATGCATGGAACCCGTGGAACCCGTGGAATACTGGGAACACTGGGAATACTGGGAACACTGGGAATACTGGGAACATTGGGAACACTGGGAACACTGGGAATACTCGGAACACTGGGAGCACTGGGAATACTGGGAGCACTGGGAATACTGGGAACACTGTTGGAACACTGTTGGAATCCGTTACGTGTGGAACCCGTTACGCGTGGAACCCGGTACGTGTGGAACCTGTTACGCATGGAACCCGTGATGCATGGAACCCGTGGAGCATGGAACCCGTGGAGCCCGTGGAATACTAGGAACACTGGGAACACTGGGAATACTGGGAACAATGTTGGAACCCGTTACGTGTGGAACCCGTGACGCGTGGAACCCGTGACGCATGGAACCCGTTACGCATGGAACCCGTGGAACACTGGGAATACTGGGAACACTGTTGGAACCCGTTACGTGTGGAACCCGTTACGCGTGGAACCCGTGACGCATGGAACCCGTTACGCATGGAACCCGTGGAACCCGTGGAATACTGGGAACACTGGGAATACTGGGAACACTGGGAATACTGGGAACATTGGGAACACTTGGAATACTGGGAAAACTGGGAACACTGGGAATACTGGGAATACTGGGAACACTGTTGGAACACTGGGAACACTGGGAATACTGGGAGCACTGGGAATACTGGGAACACTGGGAATACTGGGAACACTGGGAACACTGTGAATACTGTGAACACTGTTGGAACCCGTTACGTGTGGAACCCGTGACGCGTGGAACCCGTGACGCATGGAACCCGTTACGCATGGAACCCGTAACGCGTGGAACACGTTACGCATGGAACTCATTACGCATGGAACCCGTGACGCATGGAACCCGTTACGCATGGAACCCGTGGAGCCCGTGGAACACTGGGAATACTGGGAACACTGTTGGAACTCGTTACGCGTGGAACCCGTTACGCGTGGAACCCGTGACGCATGGAACCCGTTACGCATGGATTTGTTTTTTGCGCCCCTGTTACTCTAAATGACTACCAGGACGATGGTGGGAGTCAGGAAACTGCTCTGGACCGCGCCAGAGCCTCGAAATCGGCCTGAACTCCAAAAACACAAAAAAACACAAAAAAAACTTCAAAGTATTTCGATTTGTTTTTTGCGCCCCTGGTACTCTAAATGACTACCATGAAGATGGGGGGAGTCAGGCAACTGCTCTGGACCACACCAGAGCCTCGAAATTGGCCGGAACTCCAAAAACAAAAAAACACAAAAAAAACGTTTACGTTTTTCGAAATTTTTTAAAATCCCGTGCCACATGGCAGTCATGGTCCCGGGTTCCCAATGCCTTTTTGGTCAATTCGTGCCTACATGAGAGCCCCATCAAATCAATAATCCCGTACCAATTGGCCGATATGGACCCAGGTGTCCTTCATTCTACAGCATGCAAATAAGTCATCAAATAGCTCAAACAGTCTGGAAATTGCACCCAACATCTTATCTGTCCTTATCGGTCCTGAGCTTGCTCACCAAGAATCCCATCTCTCAGCCCTCTGGAAAGCTATCTTTTGTTAGCAGCATGCTAATGACTTGAAACCAATTGAACCTTGAAGAGTGTCCTCTTGTGTCCATCATATGTTAAATTTAAGACAATAAGCCATTTACAAGTGTTTTTATTGCACCCAACAGAAACAGACACATGTGTACGTCATTTACAGTCTTTTAATTCATTAAAAATACTTTAAAGCAAAATAGAGGAATACATTATTTTTGGCAATGAAGAGAGGGTCGTGGAGATGAAATGACCAAAATTTTGAGTTCGTAGGTCAAAGTTAAGGTGCCCGAAAATAGCAACAAAGGTCTAAATGGGGCCTAAATTCTCTTAAGGTGCCCGAAAACAGTAAATTGGCGCTAAATTCTCTTAAAGGGCCGGTAAATTTGAAACGGCCATAAATCAGAGAAAAAGGTTGAAACTGCCTGAATTTTGCACCATACATTCCCTGTGATGACTTAATTCAGCATGCCAAGCAAGAAGTCTGCAGACCTTTGGGAAGGTTCAGGAACATTGTATTGATGTAAATCCAACTGATTCTTAAAGAGTGTCCTCTGTTGTCCACTACATTTCATTTACAAGACATTTCATGGGAGAACAGGTCCAAAAGGCAATGGGAGATTTGGGACAGTTGACCCTGATTTGGGAGAGTTGACCCTGTTTCGTTTTTGATGTTTCTTTTCAAAACTCTAAAGGGGCTCCCTTGTGCTTAATTTGGCCTTTTTGGGAACATTCGGGGTCGTACCTGCGCATCCGGTAACATAACCGAGGTGTCCACGGTCAAACTGAGCGTCGTACGGTGATAGCTGATCACCCCCACCCATCTCCATGTTATCCCCACCCATTTCCATGTTTCAAATGAAAGTTGTGCTCAAAAGGCATAAAGCACCACATTCGGCACTTAGCCCCACCCATCTCCCATTTCCAATGAAAGTTGTGTTCAGAATGACTTACTAGCGCCCTCTATGGGATTTCCCACTTTTTACACTTTGCCCCCATAATACCCCTTATGGTCCATGATGGAACAATGGGAGTTGGCCTGGCGTACAAAATAAAATATCTTGTTTTCTTTCTCATTACCTCCAAAACATATAAAAAATTATCCTTAAATTAAATTGCCCAGTTTTCCTTTTTCAATAATGTTGAACATACACCCAGAATATTGTGGTGTACATGAAACAAATGACAGATGGTTTCTTGACTTCATCCACTGAAGGTACACTAATCATAAGTGGATTATTCAGCCAACAACTGGACTGATATGATGCAGGAGACTGTGGGACATAAAGCATGCAGAAGTGTGAGTTCAGTGCTTTGGAATAACTTCCCTCCTATTTCCTGACCGTCACATGAACACACACCTAGAAGTGCTCAAAACTGCAAGTGTGAGTATTGGGACTGGTTCATTCATCAAGCATTGCTTTTATTGTGCTTATTGAAGCTGTTTTGACAAAAACAAGGAACAAGTAATAAGCTCTCCTCTCCTTAGGAATAAAAAGGTGAAATATGCCTTCAGAATGAAAAGTGAAGACAGACAAATGCTTCTGACCCTGGACTCCTGCTCGTCACATCATCAGTGAATATATTCACAATGGCTTTAAATAACATCAACACATTCAAAGTGTCATGAAGTTTGTGTTTCTATTGTTAGTAGAAGAAGAAAAGACTCACGGACACTTTGAGGTTCAAATAAGGAGACTTGTTTATTTCACTTCATATATAGTATTGCTAATAACACATCTATGTTCATTTAGAGATCAGAGAGGGTTGTAATATAGTGAGACTTGCTCTCTCCGGGGACAAGGAATACATGATGTTCTGTTTGGACACATAAGATGTACGACCTTCAAGAATGAGAGGAAGCTTGTTGAAGTGACATCACTCTGTTCAGAGTATTGTTTCATCAACCTCTAGCCATACTGGAAAGAGAACACGACAAACACCACCCTGAGGATAAACTCCTACCCACATTCTCCTAACTAACATCAGCTGTGTGTGATCCTGTACACACTGAACTATCTGGTCAGCAGAGAGAAGGTTTCTGTAGCAGGAGGAGACTCTCCCTCCTCCAGAGAACACAGAGACACTGAGGAAACAGAACTGAACCAGAGCCCAAACCCAGGATAAAGAGGTTCAGTGAATGTGGTGTTGAAGGTGTGGAGGTGGATCAGTGTGTCAGAGGAGACTCTGTAGAAGGACAGAGAGCCAGCAGGACAGTCCACATACACTGCTACTCTATGAGAGGAGGAGGAGGAGTTGGTGATGGGTGTTCTTGTCTTATTGTGACAGACATAGTAACCATCATCAGAGCACTCCAGACACCAGGACTGATCATTCCATCCAAACAAACAGTCAACACTGTCTCCTCTCCTTCTGATTCCTCTGTAACTCACTGATATATTAACTTTTCCTCTCCACTCGACCTCCCAGTAAGAACGACCAGTCAGACCAGTTCTACACAGCAGCTGATCCCAGTAGTCAAACCTCTCTGGATGATCAGGATATGACTGATCCCCCTCACGTGTCACCTTCCTGTTGTTGTCAGACAGTTTGAGGTTTCTGTTCACTGTGTTTGTGTCGAGTGTGAGTTCACAGGAATCTGATGGAGAGAACAAGACACAATACAGCTGCAGTTATTAATCTCTCATGTGTTTGATGATGACATCAGAGATGTGAATGAGTGATGTCACAGTTTGAAGATGCTTTGTTTTCATGAATCAAACTCAAAGCACACTTACACTTCCTCAGACCTGGTCTGAACCATCGGACTCCAGCAGGCTCCACCCTGAAAGGAGGAGGGGGGTCAGAGCAGCATGGAAACATGGACATTACATCGCTCTCATACACAGAGCTTTGTTATTCATGTTCACATGGAGCACTTATTATTCATCAGCTCATATTCTTTTACTTCACTGGAGCTTCTTCTGATTGGACCATGACGACAGCTCATTATGTTCACTTATTCATGATATATTATTATTAGTATTATATTGACAATCATCATCCATTTCACACTCAGTTTCCTCCACCAGTCAGTCAGTAAATCACATGTTTAACTCTTTGGGCCCTAGACGATTTTTGGACTAATTTTCGAAAATATTGTACACATACTCAAAGGGCCCAACACTCCAACTACAAGGTCTATGTGAACCATTGCAAAGATGTATTAACACTAAGAAGGGTTTGCTCATATGATTTGAGTAAATAGTTACTATAAGTTACTGGTTAATGGCTGCTGAAGATGGAACACAGCCCTATGTCAAATTCGTATTTGAGAAAGCACTATTATTCATAATACTATATTAAATTAGGCAGAGGAATGCCTAAAACCCACCCACCATCATAGCAAATGATGGCAGTAGTCACCCACAAAAGAATTTGAGTGAATAGAGTGAAGTAGGCCAGAGCAAGAGACATAAACGTGTACGAGAGGTCACGAGAGGTCGTCATGTGAGAAAGAGCCTCTCCAGCTGTTCCATTGTACTTTTAGAAGCTAAATAACTATATATTTAACTTCCTTTATCCTTCTACATGCACACTCTATCACATACAGCAGTTAGAAATCATTTTGGAGAGCTGGAACCGTCTCCAAAGCTCTCCAGGCCGGCGAGCTACGGGAGGATTGCGCAATAGCTGGTGTGTATTGCGCCGTTGCAGAGCCCCTGGTTGGTCGATTTTCGTTTTTTTTCGCTCTGTGCACGTGGCTGGATGTGGCCAAAAAATCCGATCTAAGCCGAAGAGCTGGCGCGTAAACAGCAGAGAGTGCCTTGCTGCAGACTGCTCCCCCTGCGTGTGTGACTCGCCTGCCTTTGTTTCACAGCGTTTTTTACAAGGGAAATGGACAGTAGGAGCCGTTTCTGTGGTCAAAAAGGAGTATAAGGACACTGTTTGATGATTTTGCTTCAAAACTGTGAGTACCATCCCATAATTATTTGGCTGAGTTATCGTTGCTGGGGGCTGCTGTCCCCCCGGTCAACTTTGAAGGGTTTCCCAGAGAGGGAATTGGAGATGTGGGTTCGACGTGTGCTTGAATGCTACGGCTGCTAACTACATAGCATTAAGCTCTCCGGTTGATTCGCGTCTTTTGAGAGGCTATTTCGGGTGCGTATGTCGGCCGAATGAACGCGAAAAAGTGACGATATTTAGCACGAGGCTAGGAATGTTGTCATAGATCGTGTTTTATTGTGTTTTGAGTGTGTAAAGTGTTACACATGCTTCGGTTCATGAGAAATTCTTCGTTCAAACGTTATGCTCCATGGTTGTGGAAATATTATGTTTGCTACCGAAAATAGATTTCTTCGGTACCGGCTCGGTTCTGTTCAGCCCACTGAACGACCAATTGGTCGTTGCTCGGGCCCAGAAGGTTAAACCTGCATCAATTGATTTCTTTGTCCACTTGTGGTTCAGTGAGAACAAGCTGTAAACACAACATGTGACATATTATCATCTTATAAAGTAGTCGTGTTGGTTCCGGGTCGTGGTCTCACATGCGTGAGTCTCACTGCATGGGCTGAGTCACTTTGTTAATAGAACCTCTAGAAGTTCAAACAACGGATGTACGACCTTTAAACTAGTGAACAAGTAGCTGATTACCTGTGAAATCTCTGACATCTAAACCCAAAGTATGGCCGACCAAAGTCAAGTCTCCCTTCAGTCGCTCATGGACGCAATCAGCCAGTAAACCAGACTTCATATCATGGCTCGATGCTTCTACTGAACCATGAATACGGTGCTGATATTCATTATTATCTATTCTATATTATAATATAAGAGGTAAACACCAAACCACTGCAGTACAACACAGAGTCAGCTGCATGAAGACGACATTGAGGACTTAAAAACCTGCATCAGTCACATTGAAGAAGAAAAGAGCTGAAACAGAAGGCGGACTCAATGGAGAACTACAGCAGACGCTCCAACATTGGTCTCGTTAAAGCTCCAGAAAATATATATTATATATATATATATATATATATAATATATAAAATATATTTCTGAATTGTTCTGTGTGCATTTGCAATTATTGAGACTGATATGACCCCATATGCCTGTCTGTTGTCACCTGTCTGTGTCTGTTGTCACCTGTCTGTCTGTCTGTTGTCACCTGTCTGTCTGTCTGTTGTCACCTGTCTGTCTGTCTGTTGTCACCTGTCTGTCTGTGTTGAATTTGCCGGTGGACCCTCATCTACCTGCATGTCTTTATTGTTGTTTAGTGTCTGATTTATGTATTTCACATACTCTTCATGCTTTTATGTGTTGTTCCTCTGACGTGGATGTTTTTTAGTGTCTAACTGCATCATAATATTGTCTTCAGTGCATGTTTCTATTTTAACATAGTCATCCCTTATTGTATTTGCGTTGTGTGTTGACTTTGAGAGCCTCTGTGTTGCATGTCTTGTTAGTCCTTGACAATGTAGAAGAGTTTTATTCTCACTTGTTTCATTGTTTGTGCACGCATTGTAAATCGTCATTATTGTTTAACCTTTTAAATTTAATCTTATCTTCTGTTTTTAGGTTTATTATGGAACATCTTCCTCTTGGGACTACAGATGAAAAATAGCCTTTTGGCTTTAACTCTGGCACATTTACAGAAATGTTTTTATTAATGTGCAATGTCCCGTATCAAATAAACCAATAAATAAATAAATATTCATGATGGTTTGAGTAATAAAGCACCAGTGCCACATTCTATAATCTAAACATGATCTATTTAAAAGCACATACAGCTAATGTTCACTGCTGCCATAACTTAACACCAAGTAATATATTATACTTCACTTCAACACCAAGTAATATATTACACTTCACTTCAGCACTATTAGTGACCAAAGTGAACCAGAATGTACTTATTATATCATCAACAAACAATTAAACCTCTTTAACTATCACCATGTACCGTACTTCAGTGGCGGGCCGTGCATTGTATACCTGGGCCTTCAGTGCTGTCTTGCAGCTGAAACACCACCTAATAACCTCATGATGGCGCCACAGCTACGGTTATTTGTTTCTAGGGGTGTAACATCACGTATTCGTATTAAACCGTTCGGTACGAGGCTTACGAACCGTACAATACGTTTGAATAATACTAGTGCATTTGGAAAATGCAGAAGCTTAAATTGTGGTAAATATAATGTTTTCGGTGGAGACAACGGTCTGTCTGTCTGTTTAGTTTCTGGGTCAGCGTCTGACCCGGAAACTAAACAAAACACAGCTGAGGCACGTGTGTTCTGCGAGGCTATGCTAAACTAGCTTAGTAAGGAAAACAACACGCACAAACTCACGCTACATTCTCCCCGCAGCGTTTAGGCAGCTGTTCCCTACTGATTCAAACAGGGCTAAGCAATCGACACACAATCCACATTTCTCCAGACCATCATTCTTGCTTTGTAAAAGAAAACAGCCCAAACAGATTCAATCATCCGGACCCTAAACCCACGCAGAACGGGATGCTTCGTAATTAACGGACAATGCATATGGTCAAAATCGATGTAATTAACACAATGACAAGAGCGAACTCACAAGAACCAGACACATATATTTACAACAAAGCAACAAAACAATCCAGCAACACTCACACTAAAGAGCAAGGGCCATTCAAATAGTATTTACATCAGGGAACAATATCCATAAACGACACGATAGGCAAAATTAACACACTGCAGATGTAAAGAAAACAAAAGCAGTTTCACTTACCAAATAATCAATAAGGTTTACAGAGGTGAAATCTGATTGGATAAAAGCTCTCCTTAAAACAAGCTGCACTGGAAGCAGAGCAGCTGAGGAAGACAGTAGCTGTGCAATGAGAAAATAAGATAATGGGACATTTTTTTTTATAAATTATAATACATGTAGTGTATTTAAGAAAAATTATTAAATTATAAAATAGATATAACTTTGTGATTCTGTTTAGGCCAGCAGAGAAGGCTTTGCAGGCCCTGACGGCCCACCACTGCCGTACTTCCACCATCATATGAGTTACAACCAAATAGAAAACATTACGATCGATCATAAACAAACAACGATATCGTACAACAAAGGGTTGAATTATCGCCGTATGTATATATGCTACAGATCCCTGTGACATAGTGCTAACAACACTGGTGACGCAGTGATCTTCACTCAGCTACAAAGTCTCTGTTGGTGCAAAGTTCAGCTCTCTAACCGCTCTGTTTTTGGTCTCCACCACCTCCTGAGGGAAACATCTGTCTCTTTAGCTGCTAAATGCTCCACTATGTTCACCAGCTAGTCTCTAACTGAGTCTGTCTGCTGTTTGCTGCTGAGCAGGTAGTGAACAGTGGCTTCATCACAGCTTGTTGGATGAAAACAGCTGCTGCTGGAAACACTGAGACTGAACCAAACAGGAAATGTGCTGCAGAACCAAAACTAGGAGCTAAAAGAGGCTAAAAAGCTCTGTAGAGCTGCAGAGATGGAGACAGTTCTCTGTGGGTTCATCACCACCACACGACTCTTCACCATTACACAGAGTCAGCTGATCCGTTGTCAATATAGAAGTATTGATTGTTGGATGTTTTGGTCCTGACAAGCGACCTCTTGTGTTTGTGTAATAATGACTGTTGTCTCTCAGAAGTAAAGGAGAAAGTATCCTGAAATCACTACAGCGCCACAAACCCTCTGATGGAGGAGGTCGGGGGGGATGGTTGGATGTACAAAGCTGTTCACATCCCGTCTCCTAGCAACAGTCAACACTGGTTTCTATTATCTGTAATCTGGGGGTGAAAATATTACAGTTCAAGTCCGTCTGCAGCCACAGAGCACTGCCTGTGTCCCCCTAGAACTTTGGTCCAGTCCTAAATAAACCTCTTTGGGCTCTGACACACCATGTCCACAATCAGCTGTTGGTTCTTCACTGAGCGTCTGTGGCCGACTGTCACCTGTAGTTTCAACAAGTCAACTCTTATCAGCCAGGGAACTGGCTCTCAGTGCAAAACAAACCAAACCAGGTAAAGCTGAACTCCTTTAAAACAGAAAAACATTCCTATTGTGATGATTCATCAAGACGGTTTAAACAGATTGTTTCTTTGTCTGTTTGTCTTTTCACAATAATGTCTGGACTAAAGGGCAACACACACTGGTGGCAGATGACGAGCATCAAAATATCAATCTATTGTTTGATATGAGCCCACAAACCTTCAGTGTCACGACGTTGACGCATTGATGTCAACGTGTCAGGATACACCACTGTCCTATTTTCTAATGTTGAAACAAGACAACGCTCCAGAAAAACAACAGTTTCATCACCTTCCCTCCCTGTTTGGGCTCATCCTGGCTACTGTTCCCTGACTACTTCTGTCTGCATTGATGGTCTGATGTGGGACACAAACAGTTTGAGAGAAGAAGAGAGGCACGAGGCCTGCAGACTCACAAGTGAATCCCTTTGCAGTTTAAGTGAATGGGGACGATATTGTTGATTGTCATAGTGTTCAACCAATCAGATCTTTAGTTTGACATGTTGGGCGTATTCTTTGACGTGTCAGAGCCTGCTAGCTGGCCTAGCCATACGTGATTGGTCAGTGGGCTCGCCTGACATGTTGAGCGGTGACAATCCCAATATCTGCTGCCTCTGTCGAGCGGACATTTTCAGCCCCCAAACGCATTAAAACATATTCAGGAAATACAACTGGGGAGGCTCGACTGTCTTCACTGGCGTCCATGAATCGAGAAGGACTTCTTACTGGAACTAAAACGCACGAATGTACTGAACAACCGTGGGATTAAACTCTTTATTAACAAAGAAAGGAGGATGGACTTTGTCTTTAAATAGTGAACAGCAGCTTTGGTAAGTGAACTGCTTTTGTTTGTACATCTGCAGTAGCTTTAATATGCTTGTTTATATATTATTATTTGTACAACTTGTTTTTATGAAGATGGATTTTTGTTTGGTTTTATATGTGATAGGAACTATTGTTACGTCCTATGTTGCTCTGGGGACACATTTAGTCGGTGCACAGCAACAAGAAGACACGTGAAGTGGCAGAAGTCTATATACTCCGCGCAAAGTGTTAAAGTCAAAGTGTTAAAGTGTTTATGTGATCTACTTTGAAGATTCATGTGTTTTCAAGTGGACTCATTATCCATCTTGGTGTTGACAGACGAATAAATCCGTCACTAACAAGAACTAAGGTGTTGAGTATTTCCTGGAGGGAGTGATAGGAGCGTTACCGTGTTCATTTGTTGTCGTTTTTATGATATGGTGAATATTGTTCCCTCTGATGTGAATAATATTTGAATGGCTCGGGCTCTTCAGTGTGCGGATAAATACTTGTTTTAGTGCTGCAGTTTTGCGAATTGATTTTGACTTTATACATTGTCCGTTAATGACGCAGCATCCAGTATTCATGTATCTGCACCGTGCAGTTAGTGTATTTGTAGGTGTTGAGCTTCATTTTTACACAAAACAAATAATCCGTAGCTGTGGCGTCATAATGAGGTTATTAGGAGGTTCAGCTGTAGTAGAAAAGCACTGAAGGCCCAGGTATGAATTGCACGGCCCACCACTGGTGTCAGGGTCATATTAACCAGGCTGACAGTGAGACAGAGAAAACGTTTCCAGCTCTACCTCCTCTATCAGACTGATTGTCTGTGGCTGCAGCAGGCCTCTTCATACCTGAGAGTTTCCAGTCTCCAGTGTGGATCCTCCACTCCGGCAGACAGCAGCTTCACTCCTGAGTCTCCTGGATGATTGTAGCTCAGGTCCAGCTCTCTCAGATGGGAGGGGTTGGCGCTCTGAGCTGAGACCAGAGAGACACAGCCTTCCTCTGTGATCAGACAGCCTGACAGGCTGCAAACACACAAAACAACACACATGTCACATAATCTGAGGGAACTGTGAGGGCTGGAAGGTTACTGCAGTACTGAGATACTGTCGGCTACTGTAGGTTACATTAACTTTGTTACTGATTGTTTTCTAGTCACAACCAAACACACACTAATGTCCATCAACAATCTGACATTACTCATAACTCTCTGATTCCTCTGATATTTAAAGTTTTAACAGCAGAGTGAGAAGAAAAAGATTATAAGACATGTTTAATTGATATTTCTTTCAACAATGGAAACAAAATAAACGGAATCGGTTTAAAACCATGCAAGCACAGACACAATCTTATGCAGGTTAAGAGTTTATCCATTAATGTAAATCAGGATTAAGGTGGTCATTAGTGGAACATATTGATGAATCCTGACCTGAGAGTTTCCAGTTCACAGTGTGGACTCTTTAGTCCAGCAGACAGCCGCTTCACTCCTGAATCCTTCAGGTCATTGTTACTCAGGTCCAGCTCTCTCAGACTAGAGGACTGGCAGCTGAGAACTGAGGACAGAGCTTCACAGCTTCCCTCTGAGAGGTTACAGACACTTAGTCTGAAGAGACAACAATCAACAAGAAGAAAAATTAATATTTGTGTTAAAATAAAATCCTCTTTGATTATGAGTCTGGACTAAAGTACAATCAGGAAGAACAAAGATAATTTGTTAAGTGAAAGTGGATAACATTCCTACTGTTATACTCTAAACACGATAAACATTAATTTCAGAGTTCAGTGTTCTCTACTGTTTACAGGAAGTACTGTAGTATCAATATCAGGATGAGCGGTGGATATTTAATGTTGTTTATTGTGGCTCAGAAGTAGAGTGGATTGTCTTCCAATCAGACGATCTGCGGATATATTCCCAGCTCCACCAGTCTGCATGTCAAAGTGTCCTCATCCAAGACACTAAACCCCAAATTGATCCTGAAGGGTGTGCCATTAGTGTATAAATGTGTAAATGACATGTAGTGTAAAGACCTTTGAGTGGTCGGAAGACTTGAAACGAGCTATGAAAAAAGATATAGATTCTAAACAAGCAGAGAGGACGAGAGAGGACAAGAGAGAGAGACGAAAAAGTGAGTGAAAAATAAAAATGTAACTTTATATTCTGATTTCATGTTGGTTATGTTCTAAAGCAAAAATTAACAATCATCAAACTCTCAGCAGATTGTCACTGTAGAGACAGACATTCAAGTTTTCAGTCTCTTTTCCACCTCTGCTTTTCTCCTTTTCATTCATTAATTATATCAAACATAACATCACAAAGCATGAATGAGAGGGACAACAGGATGACCCTGTGATGTTTTAATGTGAATGAAAACCGTTTCAAACTCTGTCATTGTTTTTAATCCACTGTGGATCAAATTTGTCTGTTATGCAAGGTTCTTACGATGTGATGGAAACACAAACGGAAATTCAAAAATTACTTTTGGACCCTAGTTTAGTCTCTGAGATTAGTTCCTCTGGTTCCATAGTTCTGGTTAATTTCCTGGTGAAAAAGGGATTCATGAAATCTGAAATCCTGATGAACAAATTCAAAGACTCAGAAATAGAGAGGATGTTTACACTGCATGGAGCTGATAGTCTAGAGACACATTTAAATCATTGAAGACAAAATAACTTGATCTGACCTGAGAGTTCCGAGTTCACAGTGTGGACTCTCCAGTCCAGCAGACAGCAGCGTCACTCCTGGATCCTGCAGGTTGTTGTTACTCAGGTCCAGCTCTCTCAGACTAGAGGACTGGGAGCTGAGAACTGAGGACAGAGCTTCACAGCTTCCCTCTGAGAGGTTACATCCACTCAGTCTGAAGAGACAACAATCAACAAGAAGAAAAATAACATTTGTGTTCAAATTAAATCCTCTTTGATAATGAGTCTGGACTAAAGTACAATCAGAAAGAAGAAAAATAATTTGTTCAGTGAAAGTGGATACAATTCTTGCTGTTCTACTCTAAACATGATAAAGATTCAGTTCAGTGTTCTCTACTGTAAACAGGAAGTACTGTAGTATCAATATCAGGATGAGAGGTGGATATTTAATGTTGTTCATTAGTGTTAAATACAAAGTTAGGCTTTTCTGTCTTCTTCCTGACTCGTTTAAAAGAGAGATTGAAAACAAGCAGAGGGAACGAGTGAGGTAATCGATACTGTAAAGACAGACATCAAGAGTTTTCAGTCTCTTTTCCACCTCTGCTTATCTCATTTTCATTCATTAATTATATCAAACATAACATCACAAAGCATAAATAAGAGGAACAACAGGATGACCCTGTGATGTTTTATTGTGAATAAAAACTGTTTCAAACTCTGTCATTGTTTTTAATCCACTGTGGATCAAATTTGTCTGTTCTACAAAGTTTAGATTAGATTAGATAGGTACTTCTTTAATCCTGACAGGGGAATTTTTTTTGTTGCTACAGCAGCATTTATAGGTCCAGGTAAAGCAAAGCAATAAAAAGAACACAATATATACAATAAAATAGGATAATATTAAATTAACTAACTAAACAATAGTGCAAAGATTTAACAAACAACAACGGTGTAAAGGTGAAACAGTGTTAAAGTTGTGTGATTGATTTGGCCAGAGGTGATTTATTGTAAAGTTCTTATGATGCGATGGAAAAACAAATTCACAATAATGACTTTTGGACCCTAGCTTAGTCTCTGAGATTAGTTCTTCTGGTTCCATAGTTCTGGTTAATTTCCTGGTGAAAAAGGGGTTCATGAAATCTGAAATCCTGATGAACAAATTCAAAGACTCAGAAAGAGAGGCTGTTTACACTGCATGGAGCTGATAGTTTAGAGACACATTTAAATCATTGAAGACAAAATAACTGCATCTGACCTGAGAGTTTCCAGTTCACAGTTTGGACTCTTTAGTCCAGCAGACAGCCGCTTCACTCCTGAATCCTTCAGGTCATTGTTACTCAGGTCCAGCTCTCTCAGACTAGAGGACTGGGAGCTGAGAACTGAGGACAGAGCTTCACAGCTTCTCTCTGAGAGGTTACAGTCACTCAGTCTGAAGAGACAATGATGAAGAAAAAATAAGCAATATGTAGTAAAGATAAAGTATTTAAGTTACGATATATGAATCTAACTCTCTCTGTACTTACAGAACTTTGTTGGAGGCTTTGACCACTGGCAGCAGCCTCAGAAGAGCCTCCTCTGAAGCAGAGTATTTCTTCAGCTCAAACACGTCCAGATCTTTTTCTGATGACAGTAAGATGAAGACCAGAGCTGACCACTGAGCAGGAGACAGTTCATCTGTGGAGAGACGTCCTGAACTCAGGGACTGTTGGATCTCCTCCACTAGAGAACCATCATTCAGTTCATTCAGACAGTGGAACAGATTGATGCTTTTCTCTGGAGACACATTCTCACTGATCTTCTTCTTGATGTACTGGACTGTTCTCGGATTCGTCTGTGAGCTACTTCCTGTATGTGTCAGCAGACCTTGTAGGAGAGTCTGATTGGTCTTCAGTGAAAGACCCAGGAGGAAGCGGAGGAACAAGTCCAGGTGTCCATTTGGACTATGTAAGGCCTTGTCCACAGCACTCTGGTAGAGACGTTTTGGTTTTGGTTTGACTCTAAAGACTTTAGACCAACAGGAGGTTGTTTGTTCTTCTGACAGCAGATTGACACCAGAGTTGATGAAGGTCAGATGGACATGAAGAGCAGCCAGAAACTCCTGAACACTCAGATGGACGAAGCAGAACACCTTGTCCTGGTACAATCCTCTCTCCTCTCTAAAGATCTGTGTGAACACTCCTGAGTACACTGAGGCTGCTCTGATATCGATGCCACAGTCTGTCAGGTCGGATTCATAGAAGATCAGGATGCCTTTTTGCAGCTGATCAAAAGCCAGTTTTCCCAGAGACTCAGTCATCTTCCTGCTCTCTGGACTCCAGTGTGGATCTGTCTCAGCTCCTCCATCATACTTGACCTTCTTCAGTTTGGACTGAACCACCAGGAAGTGGATGTACATCTTAGTCAGGGTCTTGGGCAGCTCTCCTCCCTCTCTGGTCTTCAACACATCCTCCAGAACTCCAGCAGTGATCCAGCAGAAGACTGGGATGTGGCACATGATGTGGAGGCTTCGTGAGGTCTTGATGTGGGAGATGATCCTGCTGGCCTGCTGCTCATCTCTGAATCTCTTCCTGAAGTACTCCTCCTTCTGTGGGTCAGTGAACCCTCTGACCTCTGTCACCATGTCAACACACTTAGCAGGGATCTGATTGGCTGCTGCAGGTCGTGTGGTTATCCAGAGGCGAGCAGAGGGAAGCAGTTTCCCCCCGATGAGGTTTGTCAGCAGCACATCCACTGAGGTGGACTCTGTAACATCAGTCAGGACCTCATTGTTGTGGAAGTCCAGAGGAAGTCGACACTCATCCAGACCGTCAAAGATGAACAGAACCAGGAACTCTTCAAACCTGCAGATCCCTGCTTCTTTTGTTTCACTGAAGAAGTGATGAACAAGTTCCACCAAGCTGTACTGTTTCTCTTTCAGCACATTCAGCTCTCTGAAAGTGAATGGAAATGTGAACTGTATGTCCTGGTGGTCTTTGTCTTCAGCCCAGTCCAGAGTGAACTTCTGTGTTAAGACTGTTTTCCCAATGCCAGCCACTCCCTTTGTCATCACTGTTCTGATTGGTTCCTCTCTTCCAGGTGAGGCTTTAAAGATGTCTTCTTGTCTGATGGTTGTTTCTGGTCTGTGTGGTTTCCTGGATGCTGTTTCAATGTGTCTGAACTCATGTTGATCATTGACCTCTGCAGTCCCTCCCTCTGTGATATAGAGCTCTGTGTAAATCCGATTCAGAAGGGTTGGGTTTCCTGCTTTAGTGATCCCCTCAAACACACTTTGGAACTTCTTCTTCAGGTTAGATTTGAGTTTACGCTGACAAACTCCTGTCCTGTCCTGACTTCCTGGATAAAAACAAAGAACATCAATGAATAGATTAATAGGCAAATATGTAAACATATCTGAATATATTTTGGTCCATCTCTTGAGACTTTAGTAAACGTCCCATTTATACAGCATGTTAAATCTTTAGAGAAATCCTCTTACTGCTCTGCAGACAGTCAGCCAGCTCCTCCTGCTTCATTCTCCTCAGGAAGTGCAGTGTAATCTTCACAAATGCCTCTCTGCTGCTCCTCCGCTGCTCTTCATCCTCACCGTCCAACACCTCCTCATCCTCCCTCTGACTCTCTAAGCATTCTGGGTAATCTGAACTCACAACCTTCTGGATCTTCTTCAGCTCGTTCTTCACAAAAGTGACGATGTTCTCCTCCAGCAGCTGGAACAGAATATTCTATGAATGACACAAACTAAAACCATGGATCCAAACATCAGATCCATGTTGGACAGACTGACAATCCACTGGTCTACAAAGTGCAGCATGGAGATGATTGTGAACAGAATAGATGTAAAAGTAGTTGTACATGTACAGACCATAAATATGGAGTCCAGGTGTGTTTGATGCTGCTGGGCAGACTGACCTCTGGGAACCTCTGAGCTCTCCTGGGCCTCTCTGTGGAGGAATCATGAAGAATCAGCTCACATTGTGTCTGTACCATTAACACAAATACAACAATTAGTTAAAGATGTTGTGTTCTGTCATGATTGATCACAATGAAAATCAGATGCTAAACAGATTCTTATCTCTGCTTTTATTGGACAGTAAACGTTATTTTATTGGGAGCACGGTATACTCAAAAATCAAATTCATACCGGTTTACTTTATATACCTTCTATACCTTCCACCTCTAGATACAACTACAACTAGAAACAACTATAATCACATCTGATGTGATACTTTTTCATATTTGGTGTAGTTTCTATTCTATTCCATTGTGTTGTTAGTCAGATGTACCAAGACTTAATACTGTTGATCTGTCACATCATTGAAACAAAGGGTCTGTATTTGGTTTTGGCCACAGCACCATTGGGGAGACTTCCTCCTCCGAGTCTTTCTAGTCTCCAGACCTCTGCAACTAGAGTTAGGATTATATCCAGAATGCTACTTCCTGTCTGATGTAAAACCTACAACAATTAGTTAAAGATATTGTGTCATGTCATGATCATAATGAGAAATGAGATCATGATGATAGATCAAAGACTATAAATGATAGAGGACCAAATTTATATCTGTGTAACAGCTAGTCATCTGTTTTAATTACTTACACTGGGTCATAAGAACGGCGTCCATCTTTGAAGTTAATCCAATCGTCTTTAGACTGATCGCTCTTCATGGACACACAGCTGGGTTCAGGAGACTTTTCTCTCTGCTGCTGTGAACTGATAGAAACACTGACATTTACTGAACATACAATCTTCATATCTCTGCTTTCACTGGTTTTATTGGACAGAAAAAGTTATTTTAATTTCATTAAAATGTGTCTTTAATGACAGGGTGACAGTGGCTAAGTGGAGAGCAAGGCTGTCCTTCAATCAGAGGATCGGTGGTTCGAACCCCGGCTCTGCTAATTACATGTCGATGTGTCCTTGAGGAAAACACTTAACCCCGAACATTTTTCATGGTGATTTGTTTGCTTATTCAACCAAATAGGCATTACAATGAGACACAATGACTGTTTACATGCACACTCATAGTCCACTATTATTCAGAATATGACAATATTTCAAATTTGATATGGCTTATGTAAACATCATTATCCGTTATATTCTAAATAAGTCCTTATTCCGTATGGAGCATTTTCCAGTTCAGACATGTGGGATATGTTGATATTATTCAGGGTTTTATGAGCTTTCTTTGGACATGTAGAAAGCTCATTATGAATATGGTCATCAATATGTTTTTTACGTCACTTTGCAACACATGGTCTCTTTCCTGTTCATGACCAGCTCTGTGCGTTGAACACAAACCAACTAGCCAATAGTATGCAAAGCTGGAGTACAGATGCATGCCCCAAAAAAAGCTCTCATTTCTGTTCAGAAGGAGAAACACGCCTACTTTTAAGCATTATGAAGGACTTTGACATCAACAGGTTTTTAGATATGAACAAATATCTCAACGTGGACCTTTTCAAGAAGGTGTTTGAAGGAATACAAGAGGGAGGCTGAGTTCACACGGTCCAACAAGTCTGACACCAGTGGAACACTTTGAAAAAACATATTCTGATGAAAAGAAGCCAAAAGGCACAAGTGGCTCCTGCCGTTCCTCTTTTCCATATTTTGATGTGATAAACTACGTGTGTGAGCATCGACCCGTCAAACACAGCCGACGTGTGATTCACTGGCCTCAGTGATGAGGATGAGGTTTACGTCAATCGAATGCATGGCTACATGTAAATGAGAATATTAGTGGAATATTAATTTTCATTAGCCATGAAAGAAACTCATTAGGAACATATTTACTTTATCTCAGTTCAACACAGCAAGAGTCTCAACAAACCTCGTGACCAACAAAGGCTAGGATATATAAGGATGACCTTCCAACAGGCAACTCTAACTACTGACTACTGACTTCATCAAAGTGCTTTCTGCCACCAGACCTCTGCTGGTAGTCACTAAACTTCTGTATTTAGTGCACAGACCTCTGAAGCTAGGCCCCAAACATCTGTCACTAATCAGCATACATTTACAACTTGTTCCCAGAGCTCTGAAGCCTGGACGCAGACCTCTGAATGTTGACCCAGAACCCCTGAAACTACTCCCCATATCACCGCTGGTAGTCCCTAAACCTCTGCACATAGTCCCCAGACCAGCTAGTTAAAGATATTGTGTTTTGTCGTGATTGATTATAATGAAAACACTGTACTTGATGCACGAACAATTTTGTATCATAACTAAGGATCAGAACAGCTAGCTCATTGTTTCATAAGGTTTTAATTACTTACACTGGGTCATAAGAACGGCGTCCATCTTTGAAGTTCATCCAATCATCTTTAGACCGATCACTCTTCATGGACACACAGCTGGGTTCAGGAGACTTTTCTCTCTGCTGCTGTGAACTGATAGAAACACTGACATTTACTGAACATACAATCTTCATATCTCTGCTTTACTGGTTTTATTGGACAGTAAAAGTTATTTAATTTCAATTCAAGTTTGTGTTTGAAACACGTCTTGCTTATGTTTAGTCAACATGGGATACTTGTTGTATTTCGTGCAGCTTTTTTTGAACCAGTGTGTTGTTAGTCAGATGTCTGAAGACTTAAGACTGTTGACCTGTCACATCATCATGTATGTGGTTTGGTCCACTCCTGTCTGATAAACTAACATCCATGTTCTCCTACACGGCTTCTTTAAACTGGCTCCCAGCCTCAGCTCACATCAGCTCCAGACTCTGGTACTGGTCTACAGGGAAGTGAAGGGAACTGGTCCTTCCTACTTAGGAGCCATGGTCAAACCCTACACTCCTCCTCTACCTCTGGACGTTTGGCCGCCCTGTCCCTCAGAGGACCCTGTGGTCTCTCATCTCCATCATCACTCTGTTCTGTTCTGGTCCCACAGTGGTGGAATGAAGTACTGAAGTCAGGACAGCAGAGTCACTGAACATTTTCCACCACCATCTGAGAGCCATCTGTCACACGACACCTCCACACACCTGACGTACATCTCATGTCTTTAACATATTAAAACGTAGCTCTCTAACACACTTTCACTTGTGTATTTGAGAAGGATGTACTTTCATGTTCTCATGACATGTACCTGAAGTTCTGGTTCAGTCTGACTGCTCTGATTGTAAATCACTGTGGACTGTAATGAACTCTGTCCCTCATTGGTTGTCTGAACTCAAACACACTGTCCTGGTTGTAGTCTGGACACATATTAGGTAATAAACCACTTCCTGTTTCATCCAGGAAGTGACTGATCACTGATGTAGTTCTGGTTTTACTACTTCTCGTTACCTTTCAGAAAGCAGGACAAACAGCAGTATCATCACCTGTCCACTCTTCTTTACAGAGTACTTTAATATCAGCAGTAGAAGAGCAGTTATACTGGGAAGCTGTCAGGTACATGTTAAATGTAATGTATACTTACTCTGCAGAAGAGACTTCTCCTCCTTTAAAATCGATGCCATGTTTGTGTGACTGGTTAGTCTCAGGGGACACACAGCTGGGTTCAGGTTCAGGTCCAGGGGACTCTGGTCTCTGATGGATCCTGTTACACAGAGGAAGACCAGCAGGGAAGGTAATTCAGTTTTTAGTCTTCAGTCTCAGCAGCTGTTGGAAGAACTAGCAGCTCTCAACAAGAAAAGGATCAATACAGCAACGTTTTATTAGAAATACGTTTCCTCATAAGAATGTGTGTGAGTGTGTGAATGTGAAGATTATGAATAAAGAAGCTGTAATTATGTGACACGTAGCATCTTCTAGCACAGCTGGGATTTGAACTGATGACGTTTAATCAACAAGGTTCACACTGCACCAAGAAGCTAATGCCAGACACAGAGATGCACATCTACAACAAACTATTATATGATTGTAGATTAACACTTTAATGTACAAGTATAACAAGAACAACAATGATCCATGATGATTCCTCAGAGCTCAAGATGTCGTCTTGAAACAGTTCAAAACCCACAAATATTCAGTTTACAGTGATTCAAAGAAGAGAAACAGCTGATTGTAGAAAGATGAACTCAGAACATTGGAAGAGATGAATGAATTAATGTTTGCTTGAACAATGTCTGAAGTGTGAGTGAATTATTGAAGCTGTTCATCTGTCCCTAGACTTCATCAACTAGTCCCTAAACCTCTGCAACTAGTCTCCAGATCTCTGCAACTAGTCTCCAGATCTATGCAACTAGTCTCCAGATCTCTGCAACTAGTCTCCAGATCTATGCAACTAGTCTCCAGATCTCTGCAACTAGTCTCCAGATCTATGCAACTAGTCTCCAGATCTCTGCAACTAGTCTCCAGATCTATGCAACTAGTCTCCAGATCTCTGCAACTAGACTCCAGATCTCTGCAACTAGTGTCCAGATCTCTGCAACTAGTCTCCAGATCTCTGCAACTAGTCTCCAGATCTCAGCAACTAGTCCCTAAACCTCTGTAACTAATCCCTAAACCTCTGTAACTAGTCCCTTAGAGCAGGGGTTCTTAACCTTTTTGACCTCGGGGCCCAACTTTTCAAGTACAAAGTGGCCCGGGGCCCATTCAAATATTAAAACTGTATTGGTTTAACTAATTTATCTCACTCTTGGTTTGATTTGTATTCAATAACTATATTAAATCCACTTACAGTTTAACAAGCAAAACCCTTGTCAAATAAATGAGATGATACAATGTGATGATCACAAAGACATTTATTCATCATGTGTATGTAAACCTGCACACACAACAAGAACTCATGGAACAAATCAAGTTAATACAAATTTAAAGGCTCAAGTCAGGCTTATTAACACAAAAATAACTAATAATTAGATTTCACTACAGAAAGAAAAGAGGGACTCTCAAAAAAACTGAGAAAAAAATGGAAATTTTATAAATAAAGAATATGTGGTAATAAAATAAATACATTCAAAATAATAAGTTTCAAATTAAATAAACTATAAATAAAATGTAAATAAAGTGCAAATGAAAATATAGCCTTATAATCTGTGAATTCAATTTTACATGGCAGAACCAGAAGTTGTTCTTCATATCTGTGACAAACAACAGTCACAACAGTCTTTTGACACGCTACAACTCCTTTATGTCCACTTCATAATGAGACACTTGGGCCTGCCTCTCAGACACGATCACATCCAGTCTGGGTGGAATGGGGGAAAGGCTCACTCTCAGAGTAGCCTCCAGTGTTGCTCTGAGTCTGTTTCGGGCTTTGGTTTTAGTTGTGGCCACACTGGAAAATCCTGATTCACACAGGTATGTAGTCGTGAATGGGAGAAGGAGTTTCACAGCCCTCAGTGCTAGACATGGGTACTCCTTTGAGACAGCAATCCAGAAGGAGCCCAGGTCCAGTTTGCCCCACTGCAACTTTAAAGTGCTGTCGGTGGAAACTTCCAGAAGCTGGGATTCCAGATATGAGGGCAAAGCAACATAATTTTCAGTGGGATCCACAGAAAATGGGTCCAAAATCCACATGTGTCCGTCTCTGGGATCCTCAGGAAAGTAGTCTTCAAATTTCTCTGCCAGTTGTGAGAGGTGCTGAGAGACTGAGTCACTGATCTGCACCTGAGGAGAGTTTTCCAAAATGTCAGACAAGAGTGGAAACATGTCCATCCTCTTTTCCTGGGCCCTCTTAGTCCACAAAGCAAGTTTTTTTTTGGAAGCTTGAACTTTGTCTGCAACAACAAATATGTTGCTATTTCTCCCTTGAAGTGAGATGTTCAGCTGGTTCAGCAGTGAAAAAATGTCACAGAGCAAGTTTAGCTGTGAACTTTGTGTCGGCATAGTAATGTGCCAGAGGAGATTTTTTCTCAGTGAGAAAAGAGAAGACCTCATTCCTCAGTTCAAATAAACGATTGAGGACCAGTCCTCTTGAGAGCCATCTCACCTCACTGTGATAGAGCAGCTGAACATGATCTGCTTCCATGTCCTCACAAAGCTTGGCAAAACATCTGGAGTTCACAGCTCTACTTTTAATGAAGTTGATGGTTTTCACACTCACATCCATCACCTCATGGAACTCTGGGGACATCTTTTTTGCTGCAAGGCTTTCATGGTGGAGAAAACAGTGCATCCATTTAGCTTCTGGTGCACGATCAAGTATCTGCTTGACGACGCCGTTATGCCTGCCAGTCATTGACACTGCACCATCACTGCACACCCAACACAGTTCTGCCAGTCCAGGCCGTTCTCAGTGAAGTAGTTATCCATGCAAAGGAAACATTCCTGAGCCGTAGCTCGTGTTGGTAGCTCTCCACAAAACAGTATGTCTTCGTGCAAACTACTGTCCCAGCGATAGCGAACAAACACCAGCAGCAGTGCAGCATTCGTGACATCAGTGGACTCGTCTAGTTGCAAAGAGTAAAATGGCTACTTTTAATTCTTTCCAGAAGCTGATGCTGTATGTCTGAGGCCATGTCCGCGATACGGTGACTCACAGTGTCGTTTGAAAGTGGGATGGTCAGCAGCTTCTTTGCAGCAGCCTCTCCAATCATCTCACGGCACATATCCACAGCGGCAGGCAGAACCAACTCCTCCGCTATGGTGAATGCTTTCTTACTTTGTGCCACACGTCTGGCTACGAGGTAGCTGGCTTTCAAAGCACATTTAGAGTTACCAGTCAGTGACACGACAGACCTTTTCTGGATCTGTAGGCCATTTTCCTTTCTCTTGAAAAATTCCACCGGCTTTCCCACGAGCGTTGGATGTTTCGTCGCTAGGTGTCGCTTTAGTTTTGACGGCTTCAGTGCTTCATTGGATAGCATTAGCCCACATTCCACACACTGGGCTCTCGGCTCTGCCTCGTTGCCTCCGTTCACAAAGCCGTACTTCAGAAAGTCAGGATTGTACTTGCGCACACATTTAGACTTTTGGGGGGGTATGGCACCACTGTCGTCTTCATTTTTTCTTTTTCAAAACGTATCCATGACTTTCGCTACAGGCTAGCGGCTAGCTGAGTGTCTTCTTCTGCTTATTGGAGCTTGTTAAACAACTGACTGACGCATTACCGCCAGCAAGTGGCGGGAAGCTATATTGTAACTGAGCGTCTCATGGATAACAGTAATATCTCTGGTGTCTTCAATTGATAACCTATGCCAGGGCCACATGAGAAACAGGGACTGTTGTGGAGGGCCGGACCAATAGACTGAACGCAATCCTGCTCAATATTATTCCACCTCTTTATAAGAAGCAGTACATTGTATGGTTTTGATAAGCTGCGAGTGGTAAGAGTGAATATTATGATCAGTGGTGGAATGTAACTAGTATATTTGCTTAAGTACTGTATGTACAAATTCAAGGTACTTTACTTGAGTATTTCTATTTTATTCAACTTTGTACTTCCACTCCACTACATCTCAGAGGGAAATATTGTACTTTTTACTCCACTACATTTGTCTGGCAGCTTTAGTTACTAGTTACTTTGCACATTATAATTTGTCAAACCCTTCCTAACTACCCAAACTGAACAACAGAGAGTATAAAGGAGTTAAAATGAGCTCCACCTTAAACATCTGCAGCAGGAATAATGATCCAAACAAATATAAATATGTAATATCTATATATAATAGTAAAACACTGACAGGAATCATGTTTCTGTTAATTAGTACTTTTATTACTATCGTTTGTAGTCCAATGACCTAATTTTCTGTGTTTTAGTTCAGTAAACGAGTGCTCTGAAGTCAGGGTGAATGTGTGAGGTGAGATGTGAAGGACAGCTGACAGGTGATGTCAGTGAGAGAGGATCTGGATCTGGATTAATTAAACTCCATCACGGAGAATGTTTCTTCACATATGTAGGTCGATCCAAAGAGAACCAACATCTTTAGCAGCTTAGCTAGCAAAGCCTCAGATGTCCGTGTCGCTCTGCATCACCAACACATCTCAGGTAGCCAACATGACCTGGCCCAGATCCGGAGTAAGATCGGCATGCCGGAAGAAACACGTCGGGCCGAGTCCGGTTGCCGACTCAGCTGAGACTGAATGACGCCCCAGAATCGGGCCAAATACACCGGCCCGGTTCCGGCTGCCGACACTGCTATTATTGGGATTGCAGTGAGCCGCTGCTCGCACATCCACGAACGTACTAACGTACGTAAATTGAGATAAAAGACAGCAGCAGTCGCCTTCAAAATAAAAGCAATGCAGCTGTATTCCGTGCATGATGTAGCTACAATTATTTACGTTTCATTCCTAATTTCCCATTGACGTCCCGCGGGCCGTACAATGCCCAGGCCTGACCTATGCGGCCCTCGCGGCCCACAGGTGGAAAACTGAAATTATTTTGCGGCCCTCTAGGTGGCGCTCGCGGCCCAATGGTGGACAATTAAGGACAATACAATCAGCTAGAACCAGTACACACTGACCCACAGTGGCCTGTGATCGTGGCTCTGACCAGGTTGGAAGAGTACTGATCCTCAAGGTGTGTTGGAGGTCTTTCCATGACATGGGAGCACTGACTGGAAAGCTGACTTTCCAAGAGCAGAAGTTGTTCATGGGACCTTAAGCATTGGAGTGTGTTAGATTACATCCAAAGTTCTGATCCAGATTCATCATGATGTAAACTGGTAGTTTACCAACAAGGGCTTTATAGACAAACTGATACTAATGTTTATTACTTCTCTCTGCAGGGAAGTCCTACCAACTTTTCGCACAGGAAGCGGGGATGAGTGCTATGAACACCACCATAATAAACCTAAGAGCAGAATAATAAACAGCATCCGAGGGTTTAAGAGTAGAGGCAGAGGTAATCCCCCAGTCCTTCAAGACCTCCACTGGTTCCCCATACAGCAAAGAATCCAGTTCAAGATTCTCATCATCACATACAAAGCCCTTCACAACCCTGAACCCCTTCATACCTTTAGACCTCCTGCATCGACACGCTCCCACCCGCAACCTCAGATCCACCGACACCAACCTCCTAACCCCCCCACACCTCATGAGTCAATGTTCAAGTGAACGAGCAGAGAAACAGTCAACATCAAGTTAGTAAGAATGAATATGTTGAAGGTAAAACAGGATCAAATGTAATGAGAAGTGTTGAGTGTGATACCTTTTCATGTTGCTGATAAGCTGCAGCCACCTGATGAAGACAGACAGACGGGTTCATCATTAGTCTTCAGTCTCATTTGATTTGTGTCTCATCAGGAAATGGGATCTGTTTCTGCATGTAGACTTTAAAGACAGCCAGCTGTAGTTTCAAGTATCTGTTGTCACATCAACTGTGTGCTGTGGACTCATTATCAAAGACAGGAGGTCAACACATGAACCAACAAAGAGCAGCTCGTTTGTCATCAATTCAAGTTCCACTTACCCACTTTCTTCTGATGAACTTCAACACTCTGCAGCTCTCTGCTGTCTGGACCAGGTCTGTGTGGAAAAAGAGTTTTGTGTTGATGTGAGTGGTACGATGAGCTCCATCAGGATTAAATCCTCTTCTTCTTCTTCATCAGTCCTCAGTGTCTTCAGGCTGCTGTCACACTCCAACACTTTAATAAACCAGTGTGAACCTGCAGCACTCAGTTCAAAGATCAGCTGTATCATGTTTATAGGACTTTATATGATACGTGTTAAAGTTTAACCCACAGCATCTTCCACACTGGAACAAAGCTGAGAACATAAAGCTCCTCCTCACTGACAACATCAACACTCCAACACTGTGATTGGCTTGAAAAGAGGACATGAATTCACCTCCAGAGCTGGAAATGAAGCCAGCAGGAAGGTTTCATGTTGTAGACCTGTTAGAGATCAAATCCATCAGTGGTTCTGCTCCATTTAAACAGCAGAAATATGGACCATTGCTGTCTTCATGTGTTTGTTAAAGTGATGACATGATGTCCTTCAGACAGAGGAGACTTTTACATGGACCTTACAGCTTCATTCAGACATTAACATTCATGGAAAGAGACTCAATGGTGGTGGGCCGTGTGTTTCATACCTGGGCCTTCAGTGCTGTCCTACTACAGCTGAACCTCCTAATAACCTCATTATGACGCCACAGCTATGGTCAGCGTCGGAAATACACGAGGGCAAAGGACAAAACTGCCCCTAAGAAATATAATTTTGCCCCTGATATCACTAGGAGAAGGGCAACAAATGCCCCCATAATTTCCTCTAATAATAATGATAATTTAATGAACTTGTCAAAAACATCGTAGCCTATATGACCCGGTCCAGTTGCCATAGAATGTTTTACCGAACGTTCTTAAACAATAAATGAATGGAGCGCTTCTTAATCAGACCTGTGACTGCGAGACTGTCAAGTCAGCATGTTAGTCACCTATATGCTGACATTCATGGTAAACGCATTCAAACGGCACAGATCGGGAGCGAGCGAAGGACTTTGAACGTTAGAGGAAAGATTAACGTGAGACAACTTCCGGTTTTCAGAATAAGATGCCAACAAAGTATACATATTGCATAATGGAAATTAGATTAAATTAATTATATTCACATTAAGTATAAAACATGCTACCTGCATCTCGTGAGTTAAAGGGAAAATACACCTAAATTGTGCGTAAAGTGTCTTTATTCTTTGATTTGAGGGTTGCTGGAAATTAATAATACCTGACTGACAGTGAATTAAGATATTTTACTAAGAAAAAACTCTGAACTGAATTTATACCTTCAAATGGCAAATTTTTAAAATGTTTAAGGTGCTATAAAAATGTTTTTCTCAAAAATTCCACACAATGACTAATGCATATATGTTCAGGACAAAAATGGGTAATATCACAATATTTGAGGTGGTACAAACATATTTTTTCTCAATAATTCCATACAATGACTGATGTAATCAAGGCATCGTTGACTTAATAATTGTTAATAGTTGTTTAAAAAATGTATTAATAACAATAAATAACCACAAAGAAATAAGAATAAAATTGAATATGATTTTCTGATTTATGTTTTCTGTTTGTTTTTTGTTAAAAAAATCTAAGAAAACACTTTGAATCTGTAGACTACTGCGTAATAGTCTTATTATTGCCATTTGATGACAATTGCTCATATACTGTAAGCCTAATTAAGTATATTTATTATTTTGAACAAAGGTTAAATGTTATTTCACAAGTTTCAAAAAGTGGCCCCAATGTTTTTTAAATGCCCTGGATTACAGTCAGTGGGGGCAAAAATTGCCCCCTAAAAAATATGTAAATTTCCTACCCTGACTTCTGCCGCTTCACGTGTCTTCTTGTTGATGTGCCACGACTAAATGTGTCCCAGCACAACATATGACGTAATAATAGTTCCTATCACAAAAATCCATATTCATAAAAACAAGTTGTACAAATAGTAATATATAAACAAGCATATTAAATAATGACATACATAATATTTATGGCAGGTAAAGCTACTGCAGATGTAAAAACAAAAGCAGTTCACTTACCAAAGCTGCTGTTCACTATTTAGAGACAAAGTCCATCCTCCTTTCTTTGTTAAACTGTCTCGGGCCTCTCTTCTACCTAGAGACAGAGAGGAGAAATCTGATTGGATAAAAGCTCTTCTTAAAACAAGCTGCACTGGAAGCAGAGCAACTGAGGAAACAAATTATCATAATAATGATAAACATGATAATAATCAGAATACTTAGAATAGTATTCATAAACATAAAAACATATTTATTATTTTTTAATATTTAATATGTTCTACTCTGTTATTTTATTGTATGTGTTGTGCATTTGTTATACTTAATATTTTTATTTTTTACTCTGTTACTTTGTTTGCTTAAGTATATATTATGTATATTGTTTTGTTGCTGCTGTAGCGAACACCCCTTGCGGGATGAATAAAGTATATATATAAATATATATCATCTATCTATAAAGAACAATAGCTCCTCCTCTCTGTCTTCTGGTTCTAATCAAAGTGAAGTTTAGTATGTACAGTATTACGTCATCGTCCGCTCTAAAGCTACCGCACATCCCTCCAAGGAGTACTTTCGGTCAAATGAGGAAATACACATACCTCAAATAATATTCAGATTCATAAAACCTTGTGTTCGCTGGCAGAACAAAGAGTCCTCCAAGAGTCCCTCAGTGAAAAGAGTCGCTTACTAATGTAGCCGAGGGTTTATGTTGCGCCTATCCTTTAGGATAATGATACAATAACAAACACGGGGCTCCGTATTCTGCGCCCAGACGGCATCAACTTTATTCCCTCTCACACTCTCCTTCACACTCTCCTCTCTCTCTCTCTCTCCTTCCGTCTCCTCCTTCACAATACAAGCAGCAAAACACAGACACAGGAACACTGCTTCTTAACATAAGAGCTTACACTAACCTTTAGAAGCAGAGAAGAAGAAGCTGCGACACCACGAACTCCAGAAGTGAAACTAAAGTGGAAACAGGAAGGGAGCGGCCGTCATGAGGACAAAGGAAGTCCAAATGTCAAAGTCACTTCCTCTGACTCTTCCTAATAACACACAACGACTAAAGCAAACACTAACAATGACATGTTTAAGAGCAATGGTTCAAATACTGTGTTTCAACAGAGTACTGAAGTATTATCACAAGTATGAAGAGTCAAAGTACTCACAACTATCACAACTCACAACAATGTTCTCAGCTTTGGTCACTAGAGGGCAGCAGAGATCTTTCCTCACGAAATCATTCAGAAGATTTCAACAAACTTGGCCCCGTTAGATTCACACATTCTGACATGTGTCACTACATATTCTCCATCAGCTGTGAAATCAGTCAGAGTGAACACAACTAACTTTATTAATAATATAGGAGGAGCTTCTTTTACAATATGGTGGATTATGAGACAATCAGCCCCTAAAATACCTCAGCAGCTCTCCTTCATAGGAGCAAGACACACACTTTATAGTTGTTTAGACTCTTTTTGTTCTTTTTGCCCTCTGCATCAGGACAGTACTGAGGGTGCATGTCTATCTACAGAGAGATGACGTCACCGATACTCTTCCTCTTAGACAGACGGTCCTCATCTAAAACACACACATGCAGTAGTACAGTCTGAATACTACTAGTTCTACTAGTAGTACTATTCATGATAGATAAATAAACACATTACTACTTTGGAACAAATAAAGCAAGTAATTCACTTTTTGTAGGATAATAGTACTATATATACACATATATCTGTGTGTACCTGTTATCTGAGGTGTGTACTCCGTGTTGAAGCGTTCCATGTGAGCGCTGTAGCTACTTCCTGTCAGAGCCTCGCTCATCTTTGATTGGACGAACAGAAACGCTTCATCTACCTTCAGCTCACCTTCTGGTAGACACACACACACACACACACACACACACACACACACACACACACACACACACACACACACACACACACACACAGAGAGACACACACACACAGAGAGACACACACACACACACACACACACACAGAGAGATACACACAGAGAGACACACACACACACACACACATACACACACAACAGACACACAGAGAGACACACACACACACACACACACACACACACACACAGAGATACACACAGAGAGACACACACACACACACACACACACACACACACACAGAGAGACACACACACACAGAGAGACACACAGAGAGACTCGTTTTTTCAAAACAGCTTCAATGACAAAATCAAATATTTGATGAATAAATAAATAAATATCTTCTGATTTCATGTTTATTTTGTGTTCCATCTTTAACCCTTAATGTTTCTGAGTACATTTAATACTCCAGGCTGAACACACGTGATCCGTCCTCTTTGTTTACCTTTTTTTTTATGTCTCCATGCGTCCACTGTTAATCCCGTGTTTAACGTCACATTGCAATGAATTGTGGGTAATTCCCTTAGGCTAAGTCAGCATACCATGCTGACTTACGGAAAGGGTTCATAAAGGGCTCAACATGTCTGCAAGAGAGCCCTCAAACACTTGATGATGTGACAGTGGGACACAACTAAACCCTCACGGACTTTGCGGGAGCGCGCCTCAAAGTCCGTGAGTCCGTAAGGGGGGATGTTGGGATTTGGCCAGTGGTTTAACAGCATCCATCAGCCTCAGCTGCTCTCTGTTCACTGGTAATGAGTGAAGGTTCAACATGTTGACGGGCTGCTTGTGATTAAATCCTTCTGCACATGTATGTGTGTATCTGTATTCACTAAGAAACAATAATCCAATGAAACTCGTTAAAGAATCCTTGATTTACTTCTGGAAACACAGCAAACATCTGAAGCTACATCAAGGCAAAACAACTTGATGTTATTCTTGGAGACGTAACTTGTATTCCTTCATCACTACACTGCCTCATAACACAGAAGACACACCGCTTTTTCTCCTTGAAGCACAAACATGTATTCTCTTTCACATCTTTCATTAAATTGACTTCCCTCTGCATACATGTTTCTCTTGGTGGACATTTTGGGATAACGGCCAATAGATCCCCTTATTGCTCCACACTGTTCCTTTAAGGCAACAAAATAAATACATATAAAAAGACAGACATTGCTTTTGGTGTCTTGCTTCATCTTATTGAGGAGGAAACATTTCTGACATCACTCTGTAATTTAATAACAATCAAAATAAATTCACATTTACTTCTGAGTATGAATCATGTCAGCTCAATATGAAACTGACATTGACTCATCAAGACAATGCACGGTCCTCATGAGGCCCTCTTAATATCTTTATTAAATAGTGGTGCACATTCCTAAAGAAAGTGTTTTGGTGCGTTTAGGGTCTGAGGCCTTCATAGGACAGCCTGCTGTCTTCAGGCCAGTAAAGTTCCCATTAGAGCGTCTCACCTATGAAATGACCACAGTCACTGAACTATGAAGACACTCATCAGTCCATTGCACAGATGTGTTACACATTGCCTTGTTTTCCTCCAGCGTGAGTGTATCTCAGTTCACTTGGGTCAGACTGGTGTCCAGATCAGCAATGCATGCTGGGAGCTCTACTGCCTGGAACACGGGATCCAGCCTGATGGACAAGACCATCAGAGGAGATGATTCCTTCAGTACCTTCTTCAGTGAGACTGGAGAACAGTTAGGTTACCGTAACTCCACACAGAGTACTTACCACTACACCGAGTCAGTCATGTCAAGTCAATGATGAAGTGTATGTAGACACACAACACACGTGTTGAAGACACGTCCTTCTTCACAGAGCTTCTCTTGGAAGCACAAATATAAAATTCTACCAAAGCTTTTTACCCAGAATGAAACCAACATCTGGATCTCCCCCTGGTGGCCCCTGAGTTGATATGCAGCAGTTTTCTATGAGCAGAGCATGCATTTATAAACATCAATATTACAGTCCAACATGTTCATTTAATGGTGGGAAGTCAAAATCATGATCACAATTAATATCCTCCAACTCACTCCCAACAGTGTTGGAGAGATTAATCAAAAGCATCATTTAGATAACATGATATTTAGCAGAAAGGATCATAAAAGTGGAACTGTGAAATACTCAGGACTCTTATAAAATGAACTCTTTTAATTTTCCATGAATGTGATTTGATTGAAGTCAGCATTCTCCTCTAAAGTGGTTTGTTCATCAGCTGGTATCAGGCTGGTTGAGCTGCTTCTGTTTCAGTTCACATAGAAATGATCTAGCTTGTTGCAGAAGAAAGTCATATTCTGATATTCACTTTTTATTAAAAAACAATCAAAACTCACACTCTGCAATCATTACATTGAACTAAACACAGCACCCAGTTCAGTCAGTGCAGCACGTCATTGTGCTGTTTGCTTCAAACACTTCAGAGCTGGAAGGATGTCGTCCAGCTGACTCACTCCTGAAACACACACACACACACACACACACACACACACACACGAGGCTGATAAAAGTATTTAATATCTGGTTTGTTCTCTCTGGTGTAACACAGGAGCCGTATAACTACAGTACTTCTTTGGACTAAATGAAGGCTGAGGCTTCACACCTGCACTGAGCTGGAGGACAGGTGTGTCTCTGTGATGCTCATCTGATGCTGATGAGATTAGATGACAGGAGGACAGGTGGTCGACACACACACTGCACACGCATTATTGAGTAGACACACACACTAACGCCCACAGTAATATATACTGCAGCCATGTATACACTGTTGTACTTCAATCTGAACTGCTCCATACGTTACAGGACTATTGTTCTATATTTCCGTGACTCCTCCCCTCTTTTGTGACGGATTGTTGGATGAGACAATAAAGAAGTTGTTTGGATACTAGAGCGAGATTAAACTTATTCAAAGCGATGTCAAGTTCTGCACGTTTGGCCAGCTGTTTGTGGTAATTGATAAAAATACAACTAAACACTGATACTTAGTACAAGGACTTACTTGAGTGTGTTGTTGGACTTGATGAGCTCCTGCTGCATTAGCGCCCGTCTTCTCTCTGAGTCTGTGAGCATCGTCCTCAGAGTCGTCCTGATCTCACCGGCCGACTTCTTGTCCAGCACAATCAGATCTGAGGACACATGGAGAGTCATGTGACGGAGTAACTCCACCAGGACAAAAGTAAAGTCTAGAGGCAAACGTGCTAGAGAATACTCTGCACGATGTAGCAGTTACAGCCTAATTACATCAGAGAAGCGGAGAAATTGGAAGCGTCGACTCTCACCTGAAATATTCTTATTCTCTACAGGATCTGCTAAATGCACCGGCTTCAACCCGTGATGCTGCAGAAGCTTATTCACATCCTCCCACTGGACCTGCTCCTGCTGAAACACACACACAACCAATGAGCACACACACACCACAGAGCAACGTGGACCCGCTGAAGAAAGCGGAGCTCTGAAGTCACCTGGAACTGCCTGCTAGTCCACAGATGAACATAGGTCTTATTGCTGCATTGTAACAAATGAGTTGTCCTGCTGTCCCTGTCCATTTCTAAATGTCCTCTACTGCAGCACACTTCAATCTGAACACAGCTTTGTGAGCCTCCTGTCACAACCAACCGGTGATCAGGTGTCTGCAGCTCCTGCACCCCCACAGGTGATGACAGGCGCTGCGTTCTCTGGTGAACACAGTGATGGTTTGGTGCTGATGGGGACTCACCTGGTCCATGTTTCACCGCACTGCAGGAGAGAAACAGCATGTGTTAGAGTTCATGGAGCTTCAGTGAGATCACATTCTGACAATGAATTCAATTCAATGATGAACATTTAAAAATCAGGCAATTTGAGGATGCCGAGCTGTTGTGAACACACAGACACACATTAGAAAAGAAACCATTCATGAATTATTCTGCTATATTCAGCATACAAGTAGCCAACCAAGCGAGACTTGTAACTCTTTAAACAGCAACAAAAAGACACATTTAGGATGCAGCGGTGACGTCACCTTAGATAACGTAACGCTAGTAGTTCTTTAGCTTGGCTAGCTTCTGTAGCTAACACGGTAGCGTCACCACTCCATAGTAGCTGTGCATTTGTTACTGTGCTCGGACTCTGGAGGTGACAGGTACGGCTTTATTTACTCGGTAAGTTACCACTTGTTGCTGTTGCCGTTACCGGGTACCGAGTGTTGTGATACTGCACAGCAGCAGCTGGTGGACAGCAACAGGCGCTACGGTTTACTGACTCCACGTTCCACCGACACGCCTCTTCCGTCATTCAAACTATATATATATATAAAACTCAACCACAAAATATGATGTGTTAGACACAGTAGACACTCTAAGGGATACTTGTCAAAAATTTCAGTTTGAATAAATATTAGGAAAATATATATTGTTTTATAAATATGTGGTTGCTCCACCTGACATTTTTTAGCCTGTGAAGTTAAAAACTACTGTTAAAAGCTATTTAAAACACTATGAAAAGTTGGTTCACAACTTAGACTTGTTTCACCACATTGTTCCAGACGCAAAAATATGCATTAAATCCATTTTGAAGATAATTTTTAAAATGACCTTTTTAGAAGCCTTATTTGTCAATGACCCGTATATCTGCGAACAGGTGGATGCTGTCCATAGAAGGCCGTGTGGTAATCACATGTTTACCTCCCATGACAGATTTCACAACTGCCCTGGCCCTCGAGTATCAGGTGGAAGCAGCCACAACGTATACAAAGATATTGTTAAAAATTCTTATGTACATCACGTTTCTTTGCATTTGCATTACCTGCATTTCTCCATTAAAGTCTGCTTGTAGCAGTGACCAGGTCAAAATCACGTACTTGCATTTAGGTGGCATTTGTGGACAATTCAAGAATAGGACTTCTTACAATCAGCATCTATTTGATTTTGCTGTAAAAACCGTTTGCCCAATTTATTATCTAAAAAGAGTTTGATCGTTGTATTACCTTGTTGATATGCCCTGTAAAGACTGATGAGCTTGGTGGTTCTAAATATTCACTTTCATTTGTATTGGGTTCCTTGTCAGGGTTAATCCAGACTCCAGCAAATGCAGTGCCACGGTCAAGAAAAGAATGGAAAGAGGAAGACCAGTAGAGCGCAAGACATCAGATATGAACCAACGCGTCAAATCCTTCATGAGGGACTTCACTGCATTTGACTGGCAGAATAACCAGATGGAGGTGAGGCTCTTATAATAACGAGGCCTTTAAAGAGTTCCCTCTTGTGGTATTTATCCATGAAGGTTTGGTTTTTATTTGTCAAAGTTTTGAAATATTATTCTCTTAGATAATGTTAAATCTGCTTTCAATGTGTCCTTGATACTTTAAATAATAAATCCAGAACACACATTAGACAGTTTTCAAAGGGATAAAAACAAAATTGAATGTAAGTAAGTAATCGCAGACATTACCACCACTAAGTGCTCATTACATATGTTAAACTCTGTCCTACAACAGTCAAATTTAACAAATCTGTAAAATAACACTCACACACTCTGAATTGAGTTTTATTACTATTGCACGCTGGAAGTTAATCTGTCAGAATGTGGCTTTTACTGATGCCATATACTATTGAACCCATCTGCGCTAACTGTTAACATGCACTCTGTGGGTAATCGGGGAACACGTTTATACGCACCGCAGTGCACTGTAGATCTGCATATATATACATATATATACATATATATATATATATATATATTGTGATGTCATGAGAGGGAGGGTCATCGATGGGAGATACATCCCCTCCCAGTGGTTGCAGCAAAGACTACAACCCATCATGGCATCTGGGTAAAAGACTACAATTCCCATAGTCAGCAGGGCAGGCGGGGCCAAGGCTGCTGCCCAGCTGAAAGAGAGGGGCCTGATTACCCAGCAGGGGTGTGTGTGGAGACAAAGGACAGAATGTTTGGAGAGAGGACAGAAGCGAACTGGGAGAGAAAGAGTTTTATTTTACGTTAAAGACAATGAACCAGAAGAACACTGAAGATTCTTATGTTTGTGTTTTGTAGCGGCTTTCGGCTGGAATTAAGTTTACCTTTTGCTTAAAGAATCTAAATATATATTATTTTGAATTAGAACACACCCGCTTGTCGTCTTCATTTGTGCACCCACACTTCACAAGCTGATCCCGACCTCTCAAGACATCACAGTGGTGGAGAATGCCAAATACGGAGGGGTGGGTGAGAGCGAATGTCCATCAGTGAGTTGACCATTCGCTTTGCACAATTGAGAACCAGTGAGAACGCAATGGAGGAAATGCTTAGGCTGCTGGCGCAAAGCACCCAGCTCCAGATGGAGGCCAGCCGGGCTCTGGTGGAGGAGCAAAGAAAAGCCAACATGTTGAAGGAGGAGGAACTCAGACTACAGAGAAGTCAGCTTCAAACAGCAGGGCTACCGAACCCCAACCCTGTCCTCCGGGCCAGTGATTTTATCCCTAAAATGGGACCCACCGATGATCCAGAAGCCTATCTTCATGCGTTCGAAAACACGGCAACCAGAGAAAAATGGCCGAAAGACCAGTGGGTTGGTATCCTTGCCCCGTTCCTGTCCGGTGAGTCACAGAAAGCTTTTCAAGACCTAGATAGCACAATAGCCAATGACTATGATGTCCTAAAAGAGGAAATGTTAAGTAGAATAGGACTTACTAAGTTTGGAATGGCCCAACGGTTCCACAATTGGGGCTTTAGGAATGACCAACCCCCCCGTACACAGATGCATGAGCTAATACGTATCACAAAGAAATGGCTTGATCCGGATAAAACCCCTGCAGCAGCTATAGTGGAAGCCATTGTTGTAGATCGATACTTACGGGCACTGCCCTATGAGGCAAAGAGGGTTATTAGCCACAGTGCTCTCCCAGGTACAGCAGGGGGAGGAGCACCCCATCCTCTACAGTAGCAGAAAGTTATTGCCCCATGAGAAAAGATACTCTACACTGGAGAAAGAATGTCTGGCTGTTAAGTGGGCCCTCGAAACCCTTCGCTATTACCTCATTGGGCGTAAATTCACACTGATCACGGACCATGCGCCTTTGCAGTGGATGGCAAGAAATAAGGAAACAAACAGTCGGGTAACAAGGTGGTTTCTCAGCCTACAAGCCTTTAACTTCTGTGTTGTTCACAGGGCAGGCCGGAACCACGGGAATGCGGATGCCCTCTCACGAAGAGATGTCCTGTGGACCACTTCTGGTCCTCCGGAAGCCTCAAACCAGTGGAGGGGGATATGTGATGTCATGAGAGGGAGGGTCATCGATGGGAGATACATCCCCTCCCAGTGGTTGCAGCAAAGACTACAACCCATCATGGCATCTGGGTAAAAGACTACAATTCCCATAGTCAGCAGGGCAGGCGGGGCCAAGGCTGCTGCCCAGCTGAAAGAGAGGGGCCTGATTACCCGGCAGGGGTGTGTGTGGAGACAAAGGACAGAATGTTTGGAGAGAGGACAGAAGCGAACTGGGAGAGAAAGAGTTTTATTTTACGTTAAAGACAATGAACCAGAAGAACACTGAAGATTCTTATGTTTATGTTTTGTAGCGGCTTTCGGCTGGAATTAAGTTTACCTTTTGCTTAAAGAATCTAAATATATATTATTTTGAATTAGAACACACCCGCTTGTCGTCTTCATTTGTGCACCCACACTTCACAAGCTGATCCCGACCTCTCAAGACATCACAATATATATATATATACATGTAGCACATCAGTAACCTTACTGCTTACTGACTTTATCTCTACAGATAAAAGATGCTGCGGCCTTGTTTTTTTGTTCCGTGTTATTTTATCCGTGTGTGTCTGTTTGAGTGGACTTCAACTTAAAATATTTAGATAACTTAAAACTGATGAACTGGCGGCAGTGAGAGAACAGGCACGCACACAGACAAAGCAGAGCTCCTCCTCACAACAGTGAGTTTTACTAAACATGCAATTTTCACACCGACTACACCAAGACGCGTCACCTGCAAAACCATTGCATTCCTTTCATACGCCGTGCACACCTTAGATCAAATATTCTCAACTTTTCAGCACCAGGTGCGGAGTCGCACCTCTTGTCAATGTCACAATTGACAAGAGGCAGCCAATCAAGTGTAACAAGACGCAGGCTTTACTACTTTACCACTGACTTCCTGATCTCCCACAGGTCAAAGAATATTCCTTGATCCCTGGTCTTCATCCACTCAAATGAAGTTCATTTCTTATTTGCTATTGTTTTTGTTGTTTTTTCAGGGATCTGCTATTCATTCTGCACTGTGGAGCTGATGGACTGAATAGTGATGGACTCACTAAGAGGCAGGGAGCCACAGACCACTTTGCTCAGTGAAGTCACCTCAGTTCGTCCGTGGAACAGGGTGAGCTCTCTTTGTGTGTAAAGGGGAAACAGTATTATTAAGATGTTACCATCAGTGTTTTAAATGGAACTGTTACGGATACATATGCTTGGTCCAATTTCCATAAAATATACCAATTGTTAAGTATGAGCTGTACTGTATACTAATGTGTATAGTACACTGTTTTTGCAGTTAGCATTAAGGTTTTCATGGAGATGTAATACTTTTTTGTGTGATATTTGTGTATTATATCTACCCAGAAGTAAACGCACAAAAGACTCAAAAGCTCTCAAAAAGAGATTTAATACTTTGAGAGACAGCTAGTTACTTTTGAAGCTGTCTACCTCAAATTCCTCCTGTAGAGTACATGTTAACTGTGTCACAGCACTTAGTTTATTGGCCCCTTCTTACTGTGGCAATTCCTCTACAATCTTAATGTTTAGTAAGATCGGTGGATTTCAGGGGAATTAATTAGTTTGGCACCATTTTTGCATTTGGTTGTGTGTATTCAAAGTGTTTTTAAATGTGTTTTATGCAAGAATATTGTGTGTAATATATTTACCAAACTGCCTTTTCAATAACAGAACATATCTAAAATTGGCAGAAGAAAAGGTCTCATATTTTTGTGTTGATTTGTTATCGCCACGGTTTCAAATGTTGCAATATTCATGTTTTTGGATATTAATATCAATCGTTTTGTGATTGCTAATATTGTAAATGTTTAGAGATTACAGCTGCTTGTCAGTTATGCACATTTCAGAAGACAGAAGATAATTGTCATTGGGTTCTCAAAAGAAAACAAAATTCCTAGTGCATTGTGTTTGTTGAAGCCATGGTATACTCACAAGCACAGGAAATATGTTATCCTTGCTACTGTTCAACAACTAAGAATAAATGGTTACAAATGTATTGTTTGCTGTCTCCCCGCAGTTATTGGCCTCTTTTGCAGCTTTATCTGCCATTTCATTTCCTTTGACCCCAATATGTGCTGGTACTCATAGGAATATGACCGTCAGACCCATCACTTGTATTCTGTTTAATGTTTGTTGTATTTCTTTAAGGATGTCTGGTCTACTGTCTGAATGGCTGCTCTGTAAGCTGCTAATGAAGAACTTGAGTCTGAACAAATGATTGCCCTCAATGGTCTTGTGTCCTCTATCCACTGTAGTGATGACATTATTGCCAGCATTTCCCCTGTGTACACTGATAGTCCCTCAGTGATCATTTTACCTTTTTAACATTAAATTCTGGGACAATAAATGCCACTCCTACCTTGTT
This sequence comes from Leptoclinus maculatus, assembly GCA_032191485.1. NCBI lineage: Eukaryota > Metazoa > Chordata > Actinopteri > Perciformes > Stichaeidae > Leptoclinus > Leptoclinus maculatus. The sequence continues at coordinate 435,444 of JAVDOI010000023.1, forward strand.
TCCTAGATTCTTTGATGCATCTGTAAAAACCTGGATGTAACTGTCGATATGTGCCTGTATTGTATGCCAATTGAAATGATCTGCTCTACCCATGTTCTTCTTTGTTAATAATGTAAAGAAGCATAATGTATCCACGGTGCTATTGTTGGTAATGGGGCTGTTGGACTGAAGTGTAATTTAGCTATATGCCGAGTTCTGTTGCTTTCTGTGCTGCTGTCCATCCAAAGCTTCTTGTCTCCCTCTTCTCCTTTTCCCATCAAGGTTCTAACGTTTCCTGTGTTGGATGTTCTCTACTGTGTCCCTGTAGATTTGCTCAATAACTCAATGCTAACTGTGATCTTCGTAGTTCTAGCAGCATTTCACCCATTTCCACCTGTAATGCAGCCGTTGGGGTTGTTTTAAAAGCACCGGTGCATATTCTCATTGCCTGATATTGAATAATATCCAGTTTTTTGAGAGATGTGCTTGCTGCTGATCCATACACCACACAACCATAATCTAATATAAACCTAATGAATCCACTGTATATGGCTTTCAAAGCAGTTCTATCTGCACCCCATTCACTTCCTACCAAACACCTCATTATATTTAGTACTTTTTTACATTTATTCTCTACTTTATTAATATGTACAGCCCATGTGATCCTTTCCTCCCTGATAAAGACCATCTGAGGTAAAGAACTGTGGGTTTTTGTTAGAAAAATATGACTCGACACCGGGTGTAAAATCATTAATCAGGACATTTCTTCTCGCAAGAAGGAACAGAGTTGAAACACATACAGCTTATGCGTCAAGTTGCTGCTCAGAGGTCCGTCTCTGAGTCTCTGGATTATATGCTGCAGATAACACATACAAAGGCTTTGAAGCAGAATGATTTAGTCAAGGTCTGGACCTCGTCTGGACCCGTCCTTTAACAAGTTGTTCTGTCAAAGGTCATCTTATCCTAATATGGGAAGACGTCATGGTCCAAATCAGCACACGTAAATACTGACGTGCACAACAAATGTACTATCTCCCTTGACGAAAGGACACTAAAAGAAGATGCTGAAGAAAAACAGCTGAGATAGCTATAATTGAAAAGGTTCAACACGAGGTCACAAACCTTTTTGAAGCAGCTGCCTAACTTCTTAGTGACTAAAACATTCTGAAACAGTTTTTTTAATGAAATGATCATTTCCTCCCCGATAAAGACCATCAGAGGTAAAGAGCTCTACGTGGGTTTACTTAATGAAATGATGACAAACACTTCTTTTATACTTCTTTGCACTTTACGCTCCACAGAGCTTCAGTGGGACAATATTTAAAAGGTGTATACATGTTTGAGTGTTTACTGCTCCTGTCCTTCCGGCTGCCTCTGTTACCCATAAACGTATTATAAACATTATGCTGCTCGATCTCACAACAGTGTGAATTCATTAGTGAGTGTGTTGAACATGTTGAGTTTTGTCGACATGATTAGATATTCACACTGTTGTTGTGATTGCAACAGTTGTGCTGTTCCCACATGTATCTAATAGACTGGATGGAAAAACAAATGCACTTGGTCAACACTTTCCCTTGTACACATCTACACAGTATCTGAACATAAGCCAAAGAAAGACAACAAGCTCATCCGGAGATGTCACATTAAAAAATAATAATTCATTAATTTCAGTCAAATGTTGACATAGTAAAACGCTGCTTTAGAAAAGACATGTGGCTTCAGCTGTCAGAAGGTTGAGGGGACACGAGGGGAGACGTATTGCTTTGTGACTGATAAATAATAACATACCAAACATGGGCATATATTGACACATCAACATCATTACAATAGTACAAAGCCTTCAATGTGTCCTATCTTGCATTGTGAACTTTGTGTTTTTTGTTTTAACATGCAAACAGGTTTTAAACATTATTGCTTTAAAAAAACGTAACTTTACAGTCATGACTACGGCCGATGAAACACTAAATACACCTTCCTGTTGGTTTCCTGTCTGCTACAGCATTTGACACCAGAGGAAAGAGAAGAGCATCATCTCACCCACTTGCTCTTCTGCTGCTCTCAAGTGGCCAGAAAACAGAACTACAAGTACTTTTACGTTCCAGCTTCAAAGCACAAACTTGTCTTCTCAAGAATGAACTGACACATTGTTGAACCTCATATTGAGTTGTGTCACCTCAGAATAGAATACACGGAATGTATGAATATTACTCTTATAATCTTGGATGGTTTGTCTAATACTGTGAACAACAATAACTCTTGAGAAGCAAAGATCTCAACACTAACATAGCTGCAAAACACATTTACCGTACAATAAACTGACTTCTATAGTCTTTAGAATTTACACTCATTTCAAATAAATGACTTCGATGGATCAGGTAAGTTTTCATCAGCGTGGGTTGCCGGGTCCTTAAAACTGGCTACATTTCAATTCAGGGAAGTATTGGTGACAAGGGATAAGAGCTTCAGGAGAGCTTTGTTGTTTGAGTTATTTATGGATTCATAACAAATGCTTAGCACCTCCTACTTCCTTGTTCCCAAATTGTTTGGTTTGCGAGCTGTGTCATTCCCCTCTGATCCCTGGTGCGACATGTTGTGCCCGTCACGTGCAATGCTTTGGTAGTTAACTTTAGTTGTGTTAAGTCGAGGCATTGCTACTGTGTGTTTTACTCTGGTTCATTTACTGTAGGTCCGGCTCCATAGCGACTCCCGCTTCCCCGTGTTGAGCTGTCCGGATGGGGGTTGCTCAACGATCAGACAGGAGCTGACTGCCACTGCTGTTTTGTTTAGTTCAGTCTTTAGTTTATTAGTTGGTCTGTGTTGGTGTTAGTTCATTTTGTTATCCTCTGTTAGCCCTCGTGGCGCTCATTGCTTTCCCCCAAGAAATGAATAGTAGATTGTTGTAGCTGCCATGCGGCGCTAACATTGTGAACACCTGTTTTCTGTTTGTCTGTCCGAGTGCTGTAGGACCGGTGGGAAGCGTGGCCGCCCAGACGCTGGAGGGTTTGGTGATGGAGTTTCTCACCTGCGCTTCACACCCCATAATCGTGTGTTTAGTGGTAGTTTTCTTTGCACTCCCTCCACGAATTGTTTCTTTACCCCTTTGCTTTGCTGTGTGTGTGTGGGGCACCGGAGCATGGTGAGTACTCTGTCCCAGTATTACTTCCCCCTCTCTGTCTGCGGCTCCGACCGTTCATCCTGCAGCACTCTCCTCTTGTACTGTAATTTGTGGCACGAAGTATATTGGATATATACCTTTTACTGTCTTGGATCTGTTAGATTGAATGGATTTCTTGTGTTTTTAATACCCTGTTTAAAGTATTTGATGTAATAAACTTTGTAATCTTAAGGGAATCCTGTCTCAGTCCATCATTTACCGCCACATGTACCAATAGAGCAGGGGTCTTCAATTAAAATTCCAAAAGGTCCAGATTGAGAAAATCTCCTCGGGCAAAGGTCCAGAACATTACAATAATATCTAACTCGTGCCACTTAGTGCTATATATATATATATATATATATATATTCAAGAAGTCTAGTAGTAGTAACAACGTCTCTGTGTAGTCAACAACTGTCAAATCAAATAAAGAAAGTACACATCAATTATATTTTAACAATTATTATTCTCAGTTTTCAAATTTAACTGGATGGATTATAAATAATACATAGAAATACATAAATAAATGTTCTTCTCTCATTTCAAGTAAAATAATGGCTCCATCTAAAAATAAAACTTACATCTTAAAAGAAAGTGCTTGATTTTAGAAAGATGAGCCTTGTGTCTGAGGCTGCTGACAGGTATTTGCTTGATTTTTTTCACATAACTTATTTTTGTTTCCCCTGAAGTAAAGTTCCAGCTACTGCACTCATGCACTCCTTGACAACCTCTCCATCAGTGAATGGCTTTTTATGTTGACCCAAAATCCAAGCAACTTTCAGGGAACATTCGTAAGCACGTCGTTGGGCAGTGAATGAATTTGTTAATATTCTGGTGGAACGTTCATATTGGGCTCTTAAATGGTTTATTTTCTGTGCCCTCAGTTCGGATTGGAGTGGGTATGTTTGGTCTCGTTTCACACGGTATCTGAGCATATGAGACAGAGTGGTTTAGTAGCGCCAGCAGGAAGAATGAACAAATACGAGTCCGTCCATTCTTTGTTAAAGCTGTTTTCGAGGTCCACCTTTCTCTTTTTAGAGCACGCCATGTTAACTTGATTCTCCGACTTACTCACTTCTCTCACTGCTTCTCTCTCACTGCTCTCTCTCCGTCTCCCGCCTGTCTGCGTGATCTCACTCGACTCACGATGCATTTTGGAATAAACTTTCGATTGGCTGAGTAGCGTCACGTGAGATTATTTACAATGTATGTAATTGGTCGGTGTGTTTCCTGAACTGCTGAATGAGTGCCGTAAAGGCCAGAAAAGCTGCGCAGGTTAAAACAGAAGCGCTCCGCCAAAATGTATAATTCTCAATTATCCATCAATTATACGTCCGGGTCCGGATAGGACAGCGTCTGGGTCCGGATCCAGACCGCGGTCCGCCTATTGGCGACCCCTGATCTAAAGTATACTTAAATTGATATAGATTTGTTTTTAGGTGTCTAAAATGTGTTGTTTTGCTGCCTCAGACCTCAGCTTTACATTGTTTCGCTCCGGTCTGTTTCTCCAAACTGGGGTCGTGCTGAGCGCCATCCACTGTAGATAACACACTGACTATGGACAAGTACCTCATACAATCCCACTCGAAAGAAATCCAAGCTATCCCTTTTAAACAGCGTCTCAGCCAACTCAATTGCAGAGGTAATAGATCATTTCTGCTGTTTAAATACATTTTCAGTCAATGGACAGAGGAGGATGTAATGTAAAGGAGGTGTAATGATTGCAATGTTCACCATTGTTGTGGCGTTTGTTAGCGTAAATTCACACGAAAGCGCTTGAAACACAGAAACATTTGTATTCAACAAGACAAACCCACACAGAGCCACACACAGTAACAGTTAAGACTGAGTAAGCTACAGTAATATCTATTTACTCTGATAGTATAACCCAATCCCCAAAACCTGTCCGTCTAGAACACTGTGTGAGTTTTAAGTTTAACAAGCTGTATTCAAGTCAATATTTGTTTCAATGTATCTTTCAAACCATAGGTAGGAAAGTATGATGACAGTAATACTGTGTACAAAATGTGCCCGCTTTTATCCACAGATGCACATGTTCATTGCACGCTACTGTGACCTGCTCAATGTCGTGATCTCCTGTGACGGCTGCGAGAGGATGGCACCTTGGCACCGCTACCGATGTCTGCAGTGCATGGATATGGACCTCTGTGAGACCTGCTTCCTCAGTGAGCTCGTACACACTCACTAATCATAAGCTGGATAAGAGCATCAGAGCAAACCTGAATGTGTGAATGTGTTTTAACCAGGCGGTGCCAAGCCCGAGGGCCACGAGGACAACCACGAGATGCTAAAGATGGGATACGCCTGTGACCACTGCCAGGGGCTCATTGTAGGCAGCAGAATCAACTGCAACGTCTGTGAAGACTTTGATCTGTGCTTTGGTTGTTACAATGCAAAGAAGTATCCAGACAGGTGACACATCTTGTGCTGTTAAAACACACTTACCTCTTAGTGGTTTACCTCCGAGTAACCTTTTAGCATTCCCATCTCCAGCCACCTGCCAGCCCATCGGGTCACAGTGTACCCCATGGTGACCATACGGATCAGTGACCGGCACCGCTTGATCCAGCCCTACATCCACAAGTACTCCTGGCTACTGTTGGCAGCTTTGGCCCTCTACACGTCAGAACTGAGCAGTCAGAAGCAGATGGAGGGAGAGTCTTTGGACAGCAACACCTTGAGCCGGGCCTCATCCCTGCAGACGCACTGCTCCCAACTCATCACTGATTGTTTGCTCAAGGGCCAGACTGGAAAAGGCAAGTCTGAACCAGCAACTGGTTAGCTTAGCTTAGCCTAAAAACTAGAAGCAGGGATCACAGGGATGATTCCTGGAGTTCACTGCACTGGCCATTTCATTTGTGTGGATTAAACAAACAAAACACTATGATGTGCTAATTAAAGCGCTTTAGAGATTGATGTCTTTTTTTAAAGGGACAGCTCACCCCAAAAACAAAAATGCATATAAAGCGGCAAAGAAATGCATTTGAAAAACTCAACAGCAATGTCTCTGTCCAAAGATCATGACCCGGTTACTCAAGATAACCCACAGAGCTGGTTGAAGCTGCTCACTACAGGTTTGTATTTCTGAGGGTGGACTGTCCCTTTTCATCTTTGGACAGAGCTGGCCTTACTGTTTCCCCCCTACTTCAAGTCTTTATTCTAAGCTAAGGTAATAGCCTGCTAGCTCTAGCTTCATGTTTAGTGTACAGATGCAAGATTGGTATTGATCGTAACTTGGCAAGAAAATGAGAATGCGTATTTCCCAAATAGCAGAATTATTCCTTTAAACAAACGCTGGCCTTGGGAGAGATAAGTTTCCTCCATCTCTTCATTTTTCACAAATTTTTTCATCGACCTGGGTTCAACAATTTATCACCACAATGCAGTATTTTGTAGCGTTGTAAAGAGTGTTGCTTCATTTCTTATCCATGTATCTCATGGTATCTCAGGTTCTTCTGACCTGTATTTTTTATGTTTTGTATTTTTATCTCCACGTAGGACTCCGTTCCTCAGCCTTGCTCGCTCTGCTGTCGTCCAATGAATCAGCTTCCGATGGTGAACAGTGTCCAGTCTCTCCAGAGTCCTCACAGGAGCTCAGTACAGCCACTGACACCTCCTCTCTCCCTGGCAGCACTGCAGCAGTCTGCTCCCCGTCGTCTCCCAGAGACGAGGTGAAAAACATCACAAGATAATATGAAGGTTGAAGGATCTCTGTTGGGGTACCGGATCATTACAGAGGCAGAATGTAGAAGAGTAGAATAGAGTAGACATTTGTACCAGACACATCTATAAATATTGCAAGAATAGATGTATAATGATAAGTCAACCTACTCAATCGTTGTTATCCTCTCACCACTAGAGTAGACCATTAGGTAAGGAGGAAAAGGAAAGGAGCTGGGCTCTCCTCCCCCTGCTCCTTCAGAGGTTTCGTCCCCCCCAAGCTCTGCAGAGGAAGAGAAAAAGAAGCTAGTTGCCCAAGACACCCTGGACTCCTCCAGCCTCAGCCAGACGCCTTCTGTGTCCAGCGAGGACCCCCTCTCTCCTGTAGTCCCACGTAAGCACTGAGACTACCTCCAGCAGCTCTGATTGTGTTCATTAGTGGTTGTAACTATCCCTTAAGTTTCTGCTTTAATCATATATGTTGTTGTTGTTTTTACCTTTCTCAGCTTCAGAGTCCGGTCCAGAAACTCTGCAGCATCTGACGTTGTCAAGGAAGCAGACGAGAGGCTGCCCCAGGTTCCCCTTCAGGAGCATGTGTTTTCGGAGTGCTCCAGAGAGAGGATCCTGGGACGACTAGCAGCCATGCTGCCACCAGCCAAACCAGTATGTCAAACCAAAGACCAGTTTTTAGGGCTGAGACTATGTAACGCTAAACAAATACGCTTATTTGCTTTGTTGTTGAGATCTGGATGAAATCTATATTTCTCTCATATCTGTGTCATTTTGAACACTTTGATTTTTGTACAGAAACAAAGGAGATATAATGCTTTTGTTACCTTTGGACAAAACCAGGCAAGCTGTTTACAGTCTTTATGCTAAGCTAAGCTATCCGCCTGTAGCCAGGATAGATGGACAGATATGTCAAGTTAAACAAATACACCAAAATCTATCAACACTTTGTCAAGTTCAAACACTCCATTACTTTGTACCCAACATGCACTGCTGTTCCTGAAATGTTCACGACTCAACATATTGCTTCAGCATATTTTTGCATTTACCTACAGATACCATTGACATGGTCTTCCTTGTGTCCTCAGGGCAGCACCCTGTCTCTGCCCAGTGTGAACTCCATCCTGCCCAAGCTTTTCAGGGCAGTCATTTCCAATGCAGGCTCTCTGAACGAGACCTCCCACCTCACCCTGGGACTACTGGGTCAGCTGCTGCTCCGAATCCCTCCGATGGAGGCTGACACTGCCGTCACAGAGGCCCTGGCTGACAAATATGACTTGCTAACACAGGGAGAGGCAGCCAGTTCAGACACCCACGGCTGGAAGACCACCCGGTTGCTCTTCAGCCTCGGGGCTGTCTGTGTAGACAGGTAAAAGAAAGGAAACCTGATGGAACCACAGAAATGAATTGTAGTTTATAAAGAATGATCTGGATGAAAAACCTGCAGATATTTATACTAACAACAAGTCTGCACTTGTCAGTACCCACAAGGATTTTATCCAATCCAGAGCCATGGAGATATGATCCTACCCTATAAAAGCAAATGTTCATTTCTTTTAATTTCTTTTTTACAGAGTGGGTCCAAATATTTTCATTTTCATCATTATCAAAATTGCTGAAGGAACTGTGTGGTTTTTACTTGGTAAAGTCACACATTACAGTTATCAGTCTGATCTTTGTGTAGTCATGTTATACCTGTGTAGTAAAACATATATATCCCTTAATCGCACACAGATCTTATGCCAGAGAGCTAAACGATTTGTTTGCGCCGCTGTTTGTTTGCTATTGATAACCATTGAAGAAATATTTGCCACCCACCAGCTGTTATTGTTATTTTGCGAATAGTCTTTTCTCTTCTTTTGCTCTGTTTGTCAGTCGTATTGGTTTGGATTGGGCGTGCACAGTTGCAGATATTTGACACAGTCTGAATGCTTGTCCTGAGTGGAGCACAGTGATCGCTGCCTTCACTGACCACTGTATTCAGCAGCTGCCGCCAGGGGCGGACTGGGGGAAAAAAGTGGCCCGGGAGTTATACTGTCAGACCGGCCCACTCAATGTATCGCACGTATCGACCAGTCAGTAGCCTACCTGGAAAAATATCCATACACTTAACATTATTTTGGATGATTACAAAGAAATTACATCATATACGTTTTTTTTTTTGTATAACATTTGGATCCACCAATTTGCCTGGATGGACATATTGGAATAAAATGATACTGGCTATTGTAACACTCCAAGGTAGCTATAGTTTGCTAGATGAATATGCTGAACTCTGGGCTAGTATCAGATGGTTATACCAGTGACGTGCGGTGAGGTTCGTGGCTGGTGAGGCATTGAGTCAGATTTACAAATATATGAACCTAATATAGAGCAGTTTAAATCACCATTCAATTGGCAGCTTGCACATTGACTACTGGTTGTTTTTCATATTTCATATCAGCATTCTTTACACACACATAGGTAAGGTACATATTTGATTGCACCAGGTGTGTGCGCCGCAGGTGATCTGCCCCCCCACCGACCTGCTTCAGAAGCGGAGCGCTCGCGGGCACCACCCGCGGAAATCGAGAGATCGCGCGATAATCTGTAACAACCACGGATTTATAAAGAGAACAACAAACACATAAAGGTTACTTTACCTGTCCGACGTTGAATTGCTGTTGATTTGGTCATATTTCCCTGTTTTTTGAGAATTATTAAAGCTTAGATATTTAATCTTCAATGTTTGCGGTCAAAGCAAAATAGAAGAAGAGAAGTGTAGAAGAAGAGTAACGGAACTACAAGCATGAACCCGACCCGTGGGCTCTCGCGCGCCCCCTTCATTGAGGCAGAGGTACTGTTTGCCTCCCCTCTGTGCTTCTTCACTGCGGTTTAATGTCAGATCAGCAAGACTAACTATGTTCTACACATACGTGAAATACATGACCTATTCTATGGAAAGAAAGGACATGTAATACAAGTGTCTACGAATATTACAGTGGTGACAAACAATGAGAAAGCAAAAGACATGTAGAAATGAACAGAACATACGATGGGGTGTGAACATCAGTGGTAAGCTGGGGAACAATAGTCTGTTATGGGGAAAGGGGGGAAGAAAAAAGAAGGAAAAAAGAGAGAGAGAAGAGAAAAAGAGGAGAAAACACTCTTCAGTGCCACCCACTTTGACTCCCGTGGTGTTTTAAGAAGAAAAATATATTTTTTGTGCATTTGTGCGTATGAGATGGAAGATAAAGGAGCGCCGGTTCAAATCCCGGCCCCGGCAGGATTGAGGTTTATGATATTCATAATAAAAGCGTTTGTGTTACCCATGTCCATTTTAATTTATTCAAGATATTGAATTGTGCAATGCAATAACGTATTGTTATGTTAGTATTAAATGAAACTTCCATACTTTACTTTTGATGTTGACCCATCCAATGCAATTACCTGTTAATACATGAGTTTTAAATAAAACTTGCCTTGAACCATAATTTGAACATGAACTGAGACAGTATTGATGTAGAAATCTTATTTCTATTGTCTGTAATTTGAAAAAAGTTATTGTAGGCCCTGGGTAACTGATAAAATGTGTCACTATTTTCAAAGAATATTGTACCTTTTACTCCACTCTAATTATTGGGCAGTTACTAGTCACCTGAAAACAAGACTTTGCACAGAAAATGTATGAGAAAACCAAACTTTTATTTAAATATAAATATCAAATCACATAATTTAAATATTGTCTATGAATACACCACTCTGTAAAATCTATATAACATTATTATAATATAATATAAAAGCACCACACTATAACACAATTAACTATATACATAAATACCAATAAAGTGTCCAGTGTCGGAGAATGGGAAGGCCCATTCTCCGAAAGTGTCATGATTTAGTTTGTTTCCGGTTTGATTTTGAAGTTCGCCGCCTGTTGTGTCCCGTGTTTGTTTGACTTCTTGTTTTTGTGGTCTATCCTTTTCTCCTGTGCAACTTCTGTGTTTGTCATGCCTCGTCCTGTTCCCTAGTTAAGATAATACATTTTTTTTATTTTAGAATTTCCTGCTTTATTTTGTGTTTCTTACCACCTCTCATTTCAGATCACTTCACTTCCTGCCTTTGTGTGTTTTCCCGCCACTGTGATTGTCTGCCCCGCCCCTGATTGAATCCACCTGTGTCTAATCTCCTCCACCTCCTCAGTGTATTTAAACCCTGTGTTCCTGTCTCTGTTCCAGTCCTCTGTGTCTAATGGTCCAGCAGTTTTCCTAGTGTTCATCTTCCTGGTTTTTTTTCAAATCTCGGTTTTTCTTTGTTACATATTGTTGGACTCTCCTGCTCTTTAGTTCAGTTTTGAACATTTTCTTTATTAAAATCACCATTTCTTCCTCCTTCTGCTCCCTGTCTCTCTGTGTTTGGGTCCATCTCTGCTGCCTTTTGGCCTCAACTTGACTCACTGGTTCACTCTTTGTTTTTATTTTAATTTGGGTAGAAGTAAACTCAAATAATCTTAATTTGTAGGAAACGTCATAATAGTACAAAGTATGTATCAGTGTATCTGTATTAAAATCATCTGAGACGTTAACTTCTGCTGATTATTTACCTGCTGATTTTGTGTTGGAAGTCAAAGAGAAATTAAATTATATATGTAGCTGAAGGTTATGTTGCACCTCTACTTTATAATAGTAATACAAGAATAAGTCTGCAGCAAGATGGAAACATCTTTATTTATTTTTCACACACTCGTAGAACCTTTTTCCTCTTTCCGTTTTCTCCTTCACAATAAAAGCCCCAGACACAGACACTGGACCACTGCTTCCTCGAGAGCTCTTAAAGTCACTCAGAGCCTTTGTAACCTCTGTGAGATGTCTCCTGGATGAATGAATCTCATGCAGCTGCTCAGGTTTGTGGTAACAGCAGGTTTATTCCACATCTGCATTCATGACAAAGGACACAGTAGAATGTTCATCACTTGTGGACAACTGCGCATGCTCTGTCTAGAAAGACGGCATCACGTTAGTGTTAGCTAGCTATACCGGAGACATTTTTACTGGCAATAAAACACATACAAAACTTATAGTTAACTTAATGAAAACATGGCGAATATAATCTAAGACAAATAATATCCAAACAAACAAAGCCAGCTCAACTATTATGTACTTTTAAAGTTAGTTAACATTATATTGTCCACGTTACCTAGCATCGACTCCTCTGTTGCTTTGAGGATTACCCATAATCCCTTGCGTCTACTATTCAGTGCAGGTACCAATTTACAACAGCAGGTGGCGTAGTTTTCATATTTAGCGGGATTTAACCTGAACCTTTTCAACTATGTGACACTCGTTGTGTGTAATGCTGCACGATGGAAGCTCTGGAAGTGTTAGGACGACATGAGTAGAAGAAAGGAGGGAACTAGTGTTCAGGGATCACCTCACCCACAAGCAGCTTCATTTAAAACTCCTTTTCTTGGTCTTCCTCTTGGTCCGTGACTCACTGTAAAGACTCATTGATCAGCAGCTCATTTCTATACATCAACATTCATGAGGTGCTTTGCTTTCACCATTGATGGTTGAATGTGGGCGTGTAGAGGGAGGGATGTGAGGCTCAACCAGCTGCTCACATTTACAGCTTGATTTGAGATTTAAAACAGGAAGTAGCTCACTAACAGGAATACACAAGGTTTTATGAATCTGAATATGTTTTATGTGCATTTCCTCATTTCAACGTAAACAAACATTCAGTGTGGATCCTACACTCTGGTTCATCAATGAGACCTCTGGTCTTCCCCGACCGTCTCCTCACCTGCAGCTCATTCTCTCATTAGTCCCTCAGTATTGTTATAAGCAGGGGCGGGCTGGCCATCGGGGATACCGGGGAAATCCCCTTTTTTCAAGTTTGCCTGAACCAGTGAAAGTTACACAAAACAACTACGAAGAGACTCAAAACAACTACGAAGAGACTCAAAACAACTACGAAGATTTTGAACATTTTGAACAAAAAGAGAAGTGTGTCTTGCTCCTATGAAAGAGAGCTGCTGAGGTATTTTAGGGGCTGATTGTCTCATAATCCACCATATTGTAAAAAGAAGTTCCTCCTATATTATTAATAAAGTTAGTTTTGTTCACTCTGACTGATTTCACAGCTGATGGAGAATATGTAGTGACACATGTCAGAATGTGTGAATCTAACGGGGCCAAGTTTGTTGAAATCTTCTGAATGATTTCGTGAGGAAAGACCTCTGCTGCCCTCTAGTGACCAAAGCTGAGAACATTGTTGTGAATTGTGATAGTTGTGAGTATAGATTGTGTGAAACCTTAATAACTGACACTTTACCAACACAGCATGTTTGAGCTGATGACTGGTTTTACAAAGCAGAGTGTCTGTCTCCTTAAAAACACTTTAATATCAGGTTCATTAGTGTTATGGACACGTATGGACACGTGTTTGATCGTCTCTCCGGTAACTGGAAGACGTTAACGTAAGTTTTCTTACGGTGGGAAAACGTATCCTCTTCTTCCTCTTCTTCCTCCTCCTCCTCCTCCTCCTCCTCTTCCTCCTCCTCCTCCTCCTCCTCTTCCTCTCCGGTTTCTGTCTCACGTTTCCTCCATAAATAATTAGACTAAAATAACTCAAATTGTATCCAACCAAACAAAAACAAAACAAATAAACTATTAAATCATGAGTTATTATATTATTAGCATACAGTAGAGACATAAATAGAAAGATATGAAAACATAGTCACACAATTATATGTAGTAGAATAAAATACACTATTATATTTATATTTTAAGTCAATGTTATTGTTGTATTTGTAAGCAACAGAGTAAATAAATGAAGGGTTACATTTTCTATTCATTTATATTAGTTTTTGTTAATTTAAAGGACAAATTGTTTTCAAACAACACGTTTCTAAATTTAGTTTTATTTTGAATGAAATAAAAACATCGTTTCCGGTCCTTACTGTGTAACTATGGTAACTTGATGATGCTCTAATAATAAACTGCAGTCTGAAGTTCAGCCGCTGGAGGTCGCTGCTGCTGTAGAATACATGATATCATATTTAATCAAAGTAAAGAGAAGCAGCAGTGAGCTCACCTGTGTGGGAGGACTACAGGTGAGCCTTTAACCTTTCACATCCTTCATCCACTGTGATGCATTACTGCTGCAAACACACTGTTACAAGGTCTCTTTATTTGTCATATATATATTATATCAGTCGAGGGTGTGCAGCGTGAACAGCAGGGGGCCCAGCACACGGCCCTGGGGGGCTCCGGTGTTCATCACTAGAGTGGAGGAGGTGCTGGTCTGTTAGTGAGGAGGTCTAAGAACCTGTTACAGAGTGAGGAACTCAAGACCAGAGTGCTCAGTTTACCAGCATCAGCTTCATGTTGAAGGCTGAGCTGAAGTACTAACATTGTGATGAAGGTGTGGTTGTTTTCAGGAGGAGTGACGGCTGAGAGGAGACGGCATTGTTGGGATCTATCAGGAGTGTGTTTGGTTATCAGCAAGTATAAAAATACATTATTGACATTAATATAATTATTAATTAAGATTATTAACAATTATTAATAATAACGGGGCACCACCCTGAGAACAGGGACCAATAACAAACTATAAACTAAGTCTCATAATTAATATTCACTCACAATGTTTATAGTCAAAGTACTATTACACATTCAGAGTGAACAGTGAAGGTTTGATATCAGCTGTTATCACAATACACATGAACACAGTAATCACAGACAGCTGCTCTTTATGTGCAACAGAGTTTATTAAGTTCTGATAATAATGATCAAGTCAACTAAGATCTAAGACTATACAATTATGAGCTTACTATCTAACATCAACAAACAATGTGTGTGTGTGTGTGTGTGTGTGTGTGTGTGTGTGTGTGTGTGTGTGTGTGTGTGTGTGTGTGTGTGTGTGTGTGTGTGTGTGTGTGTGTGTTAGTCATACAAAAAGACAAAGAGAAAAAAGGAACACTCAAAACAAGGCAGATCCTCAGCGCCACAGTAAAATACAGGAAGTGTTTCTCTGTCACACAGAAACTCAGCCGTGGTTCTGGTCCTCTAACTGATAGTTACAGTTCACAACCTCACTCACGGTGACTGATCTAACACAACACTATCACAGCAGCATGAATACACAGTAGCTTCTTCACAGCACTAACAGAACTCGGCGGTCCGTAAACATAAACAATAACACGTTATAACAATACAGTAAACTTAAACAAACGAGGTAATAAACACACTATGACCTAACTCTGCCCAGACACAAGCCTGAGATGACTTCGTAGCGGTCGATGTGGTTCTTCAGGTTTCTCGGTTCAACTCGGGGTCCGGAGCTTCAAGCTGCGCTGCGATAAACCCTCCGTATACGGCAGCGAGGATTCCTCTGAAGTTAAGGGAATCCTCGTCCTTACGACCGGCAAAATGTCGACATTAACGGAGAGAGATCGGGGCACAGAAGTTATCTGTTCTCTTCTTCAAGATCCAAAAAGAAGGCAGTCTGTTGTTCGTCCAGCGAAGTTCAGACTATCCCCGAGGGTTTCCTTTAAAAGCAACAACGTTGTGCGCACCTCCTTTCATGCGAATCAAATCGCGTTGGATGGCACAGACGTGGAGGTGACGCAGAGTTTTATAGTCTCAGGGACAGCAGGGCTGCACCACAGGGAGCCCTTGGGGGCCTGTGGCCCTCGTCCAATGAGACCCCAGTGTTGAGTTTGGACCAAGAATCACACGTAGGTGATCTCACGGGGTTTGGTGTGAACTTAACTCAAATCAGGCTGTTAACTACCCTGTAGGCCCATGTAGACCCAACTCTCAACTCCCTTTGTTCCAACCACATGGTGAAGTCCCAACAGCATCCTGTGTGGATCTGTTGGCTCTGGATGTGAACTGGTGAGGGTCCAGACTTGCTGGGATGTGGTTTTCGATAAGCTGGAGAACCAGTTTCTCAAAGCACTTCATCAGAATGGGGCCGGTCCTCTGTTGATACCGACGGTGATATAATTAAATAAATGATATACCAAATGTAATATGAGGTACTTTTACTGTTTACTTTTTGAATAATCTAATATCAAAGTTCCTGCCAGAGACCAAGATTCAGCATTTTTGTCTAACTTTAAAGTGGAATATAAAAAGTACACAGTAAAAGTACTTCATATTATCATGCTGCACATGAGAAACCTTCAGCAATAGTTTGCACGGCTGCGGTTACAGAGGATTCGGGACATATCAGCGAGGTGGTATATCCTGGGATGTGTCCCCCATTACGTCCAGGTTTTCACAGGACGCACCCTGGCAGGTCAGGACCATCAAGAAGTCAGGTTAGAAACACATGGCTGGACTCCTCTCATCACATCAACCTGCTGGAGCTTGTTGCTGTCGAGAAGGTGCTGAACCATTTCACTCCACAACTGAGGGGGAAGCACGTCATGTTGAGGTGGGACAACACCACTGTGGAGGTGAACCTCAACAGACAGGAGGTTGTCAGATCCCCGGCCCTGCACAGGGCAGCAGTGTCTGTTCTGATGTGGGCAGATCATCACCTTTTCTCTCTTATTCACTAATAGAGAAAACACCCAGTGTCCTCCTTTAGGAGTGGACGCACTAGTCCTTTCCGACCAGTCCCACCGGCCTGCTGAATCCCCCCAATGCGCCTCATGATATAACTTCAACAGGGTTCAAAGCAGCACCTGTTCATGTTACTGGTAACTCCAGAGAGTCCAGGCACCGTGTGGTTCCTGCGCCTTGCATCACTAGCGGTGGCAGACCCGTTACCGGACCTGCCCACTGCTCTGTGTCAAGCAGAGCGCTCCATTCTGGGTCAACACCTCATGCTCTGGAGGTTTAAGAGGTGAGACTGAGCGACCTGGGTCTACTGGCCCCTGTTATCTACACGTATCAGAATGCACATGTCTCCTCCTGTTAGAGGGATTACTTGACTCGTCTGTGGACTGATGCAAGATGAAGGGCCTCGCTCCTCCTTCCTGCTCCCTTGAGGATATCTTATCTTTCCTGCAGGTTGTTGTTGACAGTGGTCGTGTTGTTTCCACCTTGGAGGTGTTTGCTGCAGGAATTACAGTTTGTGTTCTACATTCGGTCAAATTTTGCCATATGCAAGCCAGCATGCTTTCCTGACTATTCTGACCCACAATCCTTTGCACGGCAGATATATGAACAAGAGGGTCAAAGTTCAAGGTGCCATGTGATGAGGAAGCAGTATGACCCAGTTGAATGCAGACTGCATGCATCAGTGTGTACTTTGTAAGGAAGCTGCAGTATGTCCTAAAAGTAAAAAGAAAAAGTAAATGATTCAGAACGCAGCTTCAGACTGATACGTGGGTAAGTTGTCCCGCCCCAACAGGTTCAACCAGATCCACAAAGTGGAGTGAAGAATACAAACACTCTCAGGTCAGACTCTGTTGTCTTAGTGAATGTATTTATTCAAGATAAACTCTACACAACATTTGCTGCAAAGGTTTCTTGATCCTCTGTTCCCTACTAGTCTACATATACAAGAAGACAAGGTGACAAAGAGGGGCGTGCATGGATCCTCTAAACTATCTGGTCTAAACAACACAATCCAGTCTGTTGTCAAAGCAACTCTTTACAAGTTGAAGTGATTTCTCCACAGATGCTGAGTTTGATCCTGAAAGACTCTTGTTTGAGCTGTGAGGAGGTTTGTGTTCACAATGACATTTGATCCTGTGAACGCAGCTCAGACTGAGACTCAGTCCAACCAGTCAGACTGCATACTTTGATGGTGACGTGAGGACACACACCCTCTCTGATGAAGGATAAGAAGCTGCGTCACTTCACTTCGTCTGATGGAAGTTGAAGTTGAAGTGAAGCACGAAGCTCCTTTTCTACACAGACCTGCTGAGGACAGAAGAGAGCTGCACACTGATGAAGTTCATGCTAAAAGTTCAGTAAGTGGAGCTGTGATTGGTTGAAATGACGTCATTGATTGTTGTGAACGTGTGATTGTTTAAAGCTGCTTTCAAACACAAACGTCAGCTGGGAAACAAGATGGCCGCCTGTGAGCTGCTGTTAGTTTGAATGTTGAAGTCCAGATGAAGTGTTGCTTTGAATGATGACACTGTGATGAAGAAGAGGAGTTCAGTCTGATCTGGGGTCTGTCAGGACTGTTACTGATGTGGAGCACTAGGACCCAGCAGGGACCAGAGAGCTCACCTGGGCCTTTGTTCCTGCACTGAAAGACACCTGAGAGACTCTCTGTTTGCTCTCACCTGCTGCTTTCAATCCTTTAAGTCGACAAAGCTTCATGTTCACTTCTTCATCTGCTTTTCAACACATTTACTCAATTTTGTGATAGTGTTTAAATGTTTTCTTTCTAACTTCTAACTTGTAAAAGACTGTAAACTTATAGGATGAGCATTTAAAATGACGTCTTTTGACACGTTGTTAACGGGGTTTAAAGAGGAGCTTTGAGAGAGAATGTTTCCTCGTGTGCTTTGAGTTTTCACTGTAAAAACAACTGAAGTCACGATTAACAAAAGGTTTGTTCACTTCAGTCTTTAGTGTGAGCAACAAGAAGCCAAAGGGATTCAGCTGACACTGATAGGAAACAGAGAGAAGCAGCTGATACAGGAGAGATGATGTAAAGGAGGAATGAGTGCTGATGTGCTGATCAATGATTGGACTGATGCTTTCAGCTCTGCTCTCAGTGGTTCCTCTACACATGAAGGTACAAAGTGATGTGAATTCAGCAGCAGCTAACAAGGTCACATGACTGATTTTGGATTATTGGACAAGCTGCTTCATGCTCTGACTGGATGTAGTAGACGTGGAAACAGAGGAACATTTCAAACGTTGAAGAGCTTTTCAAAGTCAGTCAAATAGAAGTGAAAAGTGACGTCATCCCCAAAGAAAGACCAATAAAAAGCCACATGAAGTGTCTTGCTCTAGTCTTCAAACAAGCCAACAGACTAAAGAGCATTGTGAACGTCATTTCTTAGAGATGACTCTGCAGCTCAAAGTGACAACAACATGGAAACTGTCCCATGAGTGTCTTTAGTATTGAGGTGAATGAGCTGTGTGTGTTTGTCATGATGAAGAGAAATAATGTTGTTGTGTTTGTGTGAAGGTGTGGACTCTGCTATGAATCAGTGTGAGGACAGAGAGGAGGGAGTCCCTCCCTCTAAAACCAGCCACACCAAAGCTCAGAGGTGAGATGACCATCTCTAACTGTCCATGACTCAAAGTCTTTCATTCACTCACTCTGTTTCTACACATGTGACCAGGACCCATCAGGGACCAGACCGTCCTGGACCTGGACCTGGACCTGGACCTGGACATGAACCTGGACCTGGACCTGGACCTAAACCTGGACCTAAACCTGAACCCAGCTGTGTGTCCATGAAGAGTGACTGGTCTATGGCTGAGCCTATTATGTTCAAAGATGGACGCCACTCTGTTGATCAAAGGTGAGGATTTCAAACTGATGATGAAAACAAAGTGATGATGATGATGATGATGATGATGATGATGATGATGATGATGATGATGATGATGATGATGATGATGATGATGATGATCATGTCAGAAGGACACTCTGTGGGGTTAATGTGTGTTGAATGAAGCACAAAGTCAGCTCCATTGAAGCGTCTGCAGCCGGACTCACAGCACAGTGAAATGAATGAGATGCACAAATGATTAAAGGACAGAAGAGAGGCCAGTGGTTCATCCTCTGGAGACTGTTGAGAGAGAGAGAGAGAGGATGAGTTCCACCTCATCTGGTCCTTCAACACTGTGTCAGGCTCATCAAGTCTCTCTCTTCACTGAGAGGTCAAACGGAGGCTTTCTTCACATTTACTGCCTGCTCGCTATGATAAAGTCTGTAGTCAGCTGGGTCATTGAGTGATCTGTCACAAGGTCTGGAAGAACACATCACATCCAGAAGTTTACATTACATTCCCCACTTTGAGCATTTGATGCTCACAAATCAATCCTGAAACCAGGAATGAGATTAATGCTGGGTAGGGATGGGTATCGTTTGGTTTTTTTTCCGATACCGGTGCTAAAACGATACTTTTAAAACGATACCGGTGCCTAAACGGTGCCTGAACCGATACGAAAAAAAAAAGCACAAAATGACGATTGACGACATTAAAGAAAGGCTTTTTTTTATTGCCAAGGCCAATTTGTTTTCTTCAAATTGAACAATATATTAACAAACTTTTTCTGTCACGCCCCACTTTGGAGGAAGAAAAATGTTCATGCCCCACTGCCCCAACAAAATTGTAACAAAATGGTCCATGCTGAATTTTTATTGAAATAACAACAAAGATAGCAAGAGCAACGAGAACCATCGCCTGTACAAATAAAGTGATTAGTTTTCATTGAACCCTGTTACAGTATGGCTTCATATTAACTTACACTGTTACTGTACAGCTGTTAGAATTGTGGCTTATCTTCTATTTGCAATTAATATGCATTCAATCCAGTTCAATTATTTAAATTAAAATGATAATCTACTCTGGCTAAGGTAGCTGATCAAGAGTAAAATAATAGCTGTGATTTAACTGCACGTGTTAGTACTCTGGCTGTGGTCATCACAGTGAACAGTGTGTACAGTGTGATGAGAGGGCACGTGAGCCCTTGTTGCTGTAGTTCATCTCTTGGAGCAGAGGCTGCATTCAGCAGACCTGCCTCATCAATGTATTTAAAACACTGACAGCAGGAAGCTGTACTCACGTCTGTTTAGACCTCTACCTTTATCCAGGCCCAGCTCCACTCACATCTCAGCCCTGCATCAAGCTGCGCTACAGAAACAGCCTCCTCTTCATTAAGCTCTTTGACCTCATCATCTCATCAGTAATCTGGGCCTCATCATCGTGGTCATGAAAGTTATTATGAACACGAAATCATCCTCATTGTACTTTGAGTTAAAAAAACAACCTGCAACCAGATCCGCCGGTGTTCCAGTTTAACGTTAATGAGTGACTGCGTGAACTGAACCAGAACACGGGGGGGGGGGGCTGCATGTTTCATCACGTTACGTTTTTTTCCTCCTAAATCGCGATAATGACGAACGTTAACAGTCGACAAAGTTCCGCATGCAGTGGACGTTAACTTAACCCAGCAAGTCTGAACGGTAACGGAACATAACGGAACTTAAAGAGGGAAGTGAAGACGCTGTAGACATCTTAACGCTGATTGGCCAAGACTCGACAGATCAAAGATGTTCTATTGCGAAGATCACAACATCACCTTTTCTCCTCGTCTCACTCCAATCTGAGAAACGCTGGCTGGCCAATTGACCATCGCGTTGTTTGAATCTTTTTGTGCGAAATACAGCCACACTTTTGACCGTTTCTCTGTTAAAAGGTTGATTGCTAGCTAGCTACTGTAGCCATACAAACGGTAGGCTATCGTTACCTGCTGCCAGGACGGAGTCATCCGAGTAGTGTAAAAAAAGTATTTCAATCGGCTCAGGCACCGAAACGAAGCACCGAAATCTGCGTTGCGTTTCGGTCCGGGTAGGTACCGGTTGTATAGGAACCACTATGGCACCGGTTTTCGGTACCCAACCCTAGTGCTGGGTGGTATGACCAAACATTAGTATCACGGTGTTTTTTAAGATTCTGGCGGTTTCACGGAATATCACGGTATTCATTGTGTTCCTTGACTGTGTTTTTATATAGGTTTATAGTGGCTTACTCTACTGCCAGGAGTACATAGAATATACAAACATTTTAATGTCATCATGTATAAAGGCTTTGATTACAAAATAGTATATATGAAGGAATCAGAATGCATGAAACAGTTTTTATTGTGCAAACTGCAACATAGTAAAAACAGAACTTAAAGATGAATAGATATGCCAACAACTTGAACATGGCTTCCTTTTCAAAACAAAATGTTTTAAGATAGTTGTATAAACACTATAAACTGACCTAAAATACTCAAAGTATTTAAGTATTCCAAGAGATATTTAGAAGAAACAAGCCTAATATTAATTCACAATATCCTTCAAGCCAAGGTGTTCAAGAATTAAAATGCTGTTGCTCAGTTACTATTCCCTTGGTTCTCCATTTAACTAATAAAACATTCCACATTTTAATTTGCATTAATATAATCCTTCATGGTGCAGTCTTCAAGTATTCAAAGGGCTTTATTGCACTTGTTTTTCCATTGGAAAAATAAAGAATCCACATTTAAACTCACAGTAATAATATCCTTTGATGCCAACATCTTGGTACATATTCAGGAAGCATTATGAACATCACCTGCACAAATCACCCTTACAAACACAGGCTTTGGTAATTGAAGCTCCTCAAGACATTACAAATGTTGTGGCAGGAAAACCAGCTGTCCACAGCATCTGGTCTCAGTGCGGACCTGTGGCAGGTGACGATGTTCCCACCGGTGCTGAAAGCTCTCTCAGATGGGGCACTGGTGGCAGGAATACACAGATACTTCCTGGCTAGCTTTGCTACACGAGGGACATTTGCTTGGTGGCATTTCCACCACTCCAATGGGTCCGTGTCACTGTCGACCTCCACGGCCTGCAGGTAGCTTCTCAGCTCCACTTTAATAGTCTCCTCGTCTGACAGAGTTGCTCTGCTCTCAGCTCTGCTGCTGCTGCTGCTGCTACAGCCCTTGGGAGAGCTGATGAAGTGCCAGTGTTGTCTGCCTGTTGCTCTGTCAGCAGTGACTTGATCTCTTCTACTGCTCTAGCTTTGATTTCATCAACCTTTTCATTCTTGATGTAGGTAGTTTTGAATCGGGATCAAGAAGAGAAGCCATGTCTAGCAGTCTAGTTGCAGAGATCTGGAGTCTAGTTGCAGAGATCTGGAGACTATTTGCAGAGATCTGGAGACCAGTTGCAGAGATCTGGAGACTAGTTGCAGAGATCTGGAGTCTAGTTGCAGAGATCTGGAGTCTAGTTGCAGAGATCTGGAGACTAGTTGCAGAGATCTGGAGACTAGTTGCAGAGATCTGGAGACTAGTTGCAGAGATCTGGAGACTAGTTGCAGAGATCTGGAGTCTAGTTGCAGAGATCTGGAGACTAGTTGCAGAGATCTGGAGACTAGTTGCAGAGATCTGGAGACTCGTTGCAGAGGTCTGTAGACTCGTTGCAGAGATCTGGAGACTAGTTGCAGAGATCTGGAGACTAGTTGCAGAGATCTGGAGACTAGTTGCAGAGATCTGGAGACTAGTTGCAGAGGTCTGTAGACTAGTTGCAGAGATCTGGAGACTAGTTGCAGAGATCTGGAGTCTAGTTACAGAGATCTGGAGACTAGTTGCAGAGATCTGGACACTAGTTGTAGAGATCTGGAGACTAGTTGCAGAGATCTGGAGACTAGTTGCAGAGATCTGGAGTCTAGTTGCAGATATCTGGATTCTAGTTGCAGAGATCTGGAGACTATTTGCAGAGATCTGGAGTCTAGTTGCAGAGATCTGGAGACTCGTTGCAGAGATCTGGAGACTATTTGCAGAGATCTGGAGTCTAGTTGCAGAGATCTGGAGACTCGTTGCAGAGATCTGTTTCTCTGCTCCTTCACTTGAACATTGACTCATAATAATCCCATGAATCCATAAAACAGTTTCAGTCGTTAGATAAAATTCTGAGACTGAACTTCAGTTCAGACTTCGATACTTCACTGATTTTAGAACCAATAACTAATAATTATGAGTTATTATAAGTCATTGTTTCTGATGTTGCTGTATTGATACATTGAGGTTTATCATTTAGATTTCTATGTTATCTGCAGTCAGAGATTTTCTTCACATTGAATCCAACAGAAACAAATGGGAGCATCTGTGAGTGTGAAGAGGATCAGCTGAGGGTTTCATGTCACAATATTATGAGCTGTGTGAAGAGCTTATGTATTGCTATTCTATATTTACTGTAAATTACATTATGTGTCTGTTTTACTGTCTGAAGCAGCAGACTGAACATTTTAAATAAAGTTGTTGATTAAAATGCTGACTGGAGCTCTTTAGACAAACTGTGAGATGATCTCAGGTCCAACAGGACACATGTCATGCTGTATCCATGTCAACGAGTGAAGTCCTCGTGTTCACCCTGTGGACCCAGCAGTGTGACGGTGTTATTAACAGAGAGCACTTGAACACATCACAGAGTGACAGGAGGAGGGCTCAGTGTTCAGGTCCAGAGGGTGGAGCTTTATGTTTCTACCTCAGCTGCTGAGCTCCCCCTGGTGGTCAGTGAGGTTTACACTCAGTCAACAGACTTCATGTTCAGCTGGATTCATTCACTCATTACTTTGTTCACCTTGTTTTACAGATGAACAGCTTCAATAATTCACTCACACTTCAAACATTGTTCAAGCAAACATTCATTCATTCATCTCTTCCAATGTTCTGAGTTCATCTTTCTACAATCAGCTGTTTCTCTTCTTTGAATCACTGTAAACTGAATATTTTTGGGTTTTGAACTGTTTCAAGACGACATCTTGAGCTCTGAGGAATCATCATGGATCATAGTTGTTCTTGTTATACTTGTACATTAAAGTGTTAATCTACAATCATATAATAGTTTGTTGTAGATGTGCATCTCTGTGTCTGGCATTAGCTTCTTGGTGCAGTGTGAACCTTGTTGATTAAACGTCATCAGTTCAAATCCCAGCTGTGCTAGAAGATGCTACGTGTCACATAATTACAGCTTCTTTATTCATAAGCTTCACATTCACACACTCACACACATTCTTATGAGGAAACATATTCCTAATCAAACGTTGCTGTATTGATCCTTTTCTTGTTGAGAGCTGCTAGTTCTCTCAACAGCTGCTGAGACTGAAGACTAAAAACTGAATGACCTTCCCTGCTGGTCTTCCTCTGTGTGCCAGGATCCATCAGAGACCAGAGTCCCCTGGACCTGAACCTGAACCCAGCTGTGTGTCCCCTGAGACTAACCAGTCACACCAACATGGCATTGATTTTAAAGGAGGAGAAGTCTCTTCTGCAGAGTAAGTATACATTACATTTAACATGTACCTGACAGCTTCCCAGTAGAACTGGTCTTCTACTGCTGATATTAAAGTACTCTGTAAAGAAGAGTGGACAGGTGATGATACTGCTGTTTGTCCTGCTTTCTGAAAAGTAACGAGAAGTAGTAAAACCAGAACTACATCAGTGATCAGTCACTTCCTGGATGAAACAGGAAGTGGTTTATTACCTAATATGTGTCCAGACTACAACCAGGACAGTGTGTTTGAGTTCAGACAACCAATGAGGGACAGAGTTCATTACAGTCCACAGTGATTTACAATCAGAGCAGTCAGACTGAACCAGAACTTCAGGTACATGTCATGAGAACATGAAAGTACATCCTTCTCAAATACACAAGTGAAGGTGTGTTAGAGAGCTACATTTTAATATGTTAAAGACATGAGATGTACGTCAGGTGTGTGGAGGTGTTGTGTGACAGATGGCTCTCAGATGGTGGTGGAAGATGTTCAGTGACTCTGCTGTCCTGACTTCAGTACTTCATTCCACCACTGTGGGACCAGAACAGAACAGAGTGATGATGGAGATGAGAGACCACAGGGTCCTCTGAGGGACAGGGCGGCCAAACGTCCAGAGGTAGAGGAGGAGTGTAGGGTTTGACCATGGCTCCTAAGTAGGAAGGACCAGTTCCCTTCACTTCCCTGTAGACCAGCACCAGAGTCTGGAGCTGATGTGAGCTGAGGCTGGGAGCCAGTTTAAAGAAGCCGTGTAGGAGAACATGGATGTTAGTTTATCAGACAGGAGTGGACCAAACCACATACATGATGATGTGACAGGTCAACAGTCTTAAGTCTTCAGACATCTGACTAACAACACACTGGTTCAAAAAAAGCTGCACGAAATAGTATCCCATGTATCCCATGTTGACTAAACATCAGCAAGACGTGTTTCAAACACAAACTTTAATTGAAATTAAATAACTTTTAACATCCAATAAAACCAGTAAAGCAGAGATATGAAGATTGTATGTTCAGTAAATGTCAGTGTTTCTATCAGTTCACAGCAGCAGAGAGAAAAGTCTCCTGAACCCAGCTGTGTGTCCATGAAGAGTGATCGGTCTAAAGATGGTTGTCTGATTAACTTCAAAGATGGACGCCGTTCTTATGACCCAGTGTAAGTAATTAAAACCTTATGAAACAATGAGCTAGCTGTTCTGATCCTTAGTTATGATACAAAATTGTTCGTGCATCAAGTACAGTGTTTTCATTATAATCAATCACGACAAAACACAATATCTTTAACTAGCTGGTCTGGGGACTATGTGCAGAGGTTTAGGGACTATGGGCAGAATATTGGGGACTACCAGCGGTGATATGGGGAGTAGTTTCAGGGGTTCTGGGTCAACATTCAGAGGTCTGCGTCCAGGCTTCAGAGCTCTGGGAACAAGTTGTAAATGTATGCTGATTAGTGACAGATGTTTGGGGCCTAGCTTCAGAGGTCTGTGCACTAAATACAGAAGTTTAGTGACTACCAGCAGAGGTCTGGTGGCAGAAAGCACTTTGATGAAGTCAGTAGTCAGTAGTTAGAGTTGCCTGTTGGAAGGTCGTCCTTATATATCCTAGCCTTTGTTGGTGACGAGGTTTGTTGAGACTCTTGCTGTGTTGAACTGAGAAAGTAAATATATTCCTAATGAGTTTCTTTCATGGCTAATGAAAATTAATATTCCACTAATATTCTCATTTACATGCAGCCATTCATTCGATTGACGTAAACCTCATCCTCATCACTGAGGCCAGTGAATCACATAATCATGAACATGAATCACACAACTTCTAACCATTCTAGTTATTGTCTTATTATTTAAAGATTTAACATTTATCTTCAGTTTTTCTACAACATGCACATTTTTCTGTGCTGGTTTTGTTTCAGGGTCCAGCAGCAGAGACCAGACTGTCCCGAGCCCAGCTGTCTGTCCTTCAAGAGCGACCAGTCAAACCAACATTTAATTGACTTTAAAGGACAACCTCCATGTGCTGATCAGATGTAAGCTGTAACTGACAGTAAGAGTCGGGTTATACTAGAAAATAACTTTCTACGACATCTTAATCTAAAGTGTTTCTATTTGTTGTGAAAAGCCGTCCGTCATAGAGAGAGGGAGACGTGATATTGTTTGAATATATATGGAGATAACTTCTCACATGTTCAGACAGTCTCTCCTGAAGACATTCATAGTGTCGACCGCAGCTGTTCACATGAAAAGTTACGTTAATTAATTAAGGGAATAATAAATAAAGAGAGCTGAGAGACAAGTTCAAACTCCGTCTACTTTCTCACCTCCACACAGCTGACCAATCACTGAGTGAGGTGGGTGTGATGATTCATGTTTGAACTGTTTTTTATTCAGAGAATCTTTACTGGTTTAGTGTCATTTTTCCATACTGGGAGCTGCCCAGCACAACCAGTCTGACACTGAGACGCTCCACTGGAGCAGCTGAAGGTTGTGGGTGCCTTGCTCCAGGGCACTTCAGCAGTGTACAGTGAGGGAGGGAAAGCTCCATGGAGGACTTGGTGAGAGCTGTTGGGACTAAACCAAACTGACTGGTGAAGAAAACAGTGAGCTGAAAGACTGAGCTGTTGATTCTCAGTGGGATCAGCAGGACTAGTAAACCTTTACCACTACAGGGACTCATCTGATCCACATCCACATATCACTTCATGGACCTTTACCTTGTGTTGGTCTCTGTGTGGACAAACACAATGTGAGCTCATTCTTCATGATTCCTCCACAGAGAGGACCAGGAGAGCTCAGAGGTTCCCAGAGGTCAGTCTGCCCAGCTGGACTCCATATTTATGGTCTGTACATGTACAACTACTTTGACATCTATTCTGTTCACAATCATCTCCATGCTGCACTTTGTAGACCAGTGGATTGTCAGTCTGTCCAACATGGATCTGATGTTTGGTTCCATGGTTTTAGTCTGTGTTATTCATAGAATATTCTGTTCCAGCTGCTGGAGGAGAACATCGTCACTTTTGTGAAGAACGAGCTGAAGAAGATCCAGAAGGGACTGAGTTCAGATTACCCAGAATGCTTAGAGAGTCAGAGGGAGGAGGAGGAGGTGTTGGACGGTGAGGATGAAGAGCAGCGGAGGAGCAGCAGAGAGCAGCGGAGGAGCAGCAGAGAGGCGTTTGTGAAGATCACACTGAACTTCCTCAGGAGAATGAAGCAGGAGGAGCTGGCTGACTGTCTGCAGAGCAGTAAGAGGATTTCTCTAAAGATTTAACATGCTGGATAAATGGGACGTTTACTAAAGTCTCAAGAGATGGACCAACATATATTCAGATATGTTCACATATTTGCCTATTAATCTATTCATTGATGTTCTTTGTTTTTATCCAGGAAGTCATTCGGGAGTTTGTCAGCGTGAACTCAAATCTAACCTGAAGAAGAAGTTCCAGAGTGTGTTTGAGGGGATCGCTAAAGCAGGAAACCCAACCCTTCTGAATCAGATCTACACAGAGCTCTACATCACAGAGGGAGGGACTGCAGAGGTCAATGATGAACATGAGGTCAGACAGATTGAAACAGCATCCAGGAAACCAGACAGACCAGAAACAACCATCAGACGAGAAGACATCTTTAAAGCCTCACCTGGAAGAGAGGAACCAATCAGAACAGTGATGACAAAGGGAGTGGCTGGCATTGGGAAAACAGTCTTAACACAGAAGTTCACTCTGGACTGGGCTGAAGACAAAGACCACCAGGACATACAGTTCACATTTCCATTCACTTTCAGAGAGCTGAATGTGCTGAAAGAGAAACAGTACAGCTTGGTGGAACTTGTTCATCACTTCTTCAGTGAAACCAAAGAAGCAGGAATCTGCAGGTTTGAAGAGTTCCTGGTTCTGTTCATCTTTGACGGTCTGGATGAGTGTCGACTTCCTCTGGACTTCCACAACAATGAGATCCTGACTGATGTTACAGACCAATCAGACTATCCTACGAGGTCTGCTGACACATACAGGAAGTAGCTCACAGACCAATCAGAGAACAGTCCAGTACATCAAGAAGATGATCAGTGAGAATGTGTCTCCAGAGAAAAGCATCAATCTGTTCCACTGTCTGAATGAACTGAATGATGCTTCTCTAGTGGAGGAGATCCAACAGTCCCTGAGTTCAGGACGTCTCTCCACAGATAAACTGTCTCCTGCTCAGTGGTCAGCTCTGGTCTTCATTTTACTGTCATCAGAAAAAGATCTGGATGTGTTTGACCTGAAGAAATACTCTGCTTCAGAGGAGGCTCTTCTTAGGCTGCTGCCAGTGGTCAAAGCCTCCAACAAAGCTCTGTAAGTACAGAGAGAGTTAGTTTCATGAATACTTTATCTTTACTACATATTGCTTATTTTTTCTTCATCATTGTCTCTTCAGACTGAGTGGCTGTAACCTCTCAGAGAGAAGCTGTGAAGCTCTGTCCTCAGTTCTCAGCTCCCAGTCCTCTAGTCTGAGAGAGCTGGACCTGAGTAACAATGACCTGAAGGATCCAGGAGTGAAGCCGCTGTCTGCTGGACTAAAGAGTCCACACTGTGAACTGGAAACTCTCAGGTCAGATGCAGTTATTTTGTCTTCAATGATTTAAATGTGTCTCTAAACTATCAGCTCCATGCAGTGTAAACAGCCTCTCTTTCTGAGTCTTTGAATTTGTTCATCAGGATTTCAGATTTCATGAACCCCTTTTTCACCAGGAAATTAACCAGAACTATGGAACCAGAGGAACTCATCTCAGAGACTAAGCTAGGGTCCAAAAGTCATTATTGTGAATTTGTTTTTCCACCGCATCATAAGAACTTTGCAATAAATCACCTCTGGCCAAATCAATCACACAACTTTAACACTGTTTCACCTTTACACCGTTGTTGTTTGTTAAATCTTTGCACTATTGTTTAGTTAGTTAATTTAATATTACCCTATTTTATTGTATATATTGTGTTATTTTCATTGCTTTGCTTTACCTGTACCTATAAATGCTGCTGTAGCAAAAAAAAATATTCCCCTGGCGGGATTAAAGAAGTACCTATCTAATCTAATCTAATCTAATCTAATCTAATCTAAACTTTGTAGAACAGACACATTTGATCCACAGTGGATTAAAAACAATGACAGAGTTTGAAACAGTTTTCAATCACAATAAAACATCTCAGGGTCATCCTGTTGTTCCTCTTATTGATGCTTTGTGATGTTATGTTTGATATAATTAATGAATGAAAAGGAGAAAAGCAGAGGTGGAAAAGAGACTGAAAACTCTTGATGTCTGTCTTTACAGTGGCGATTACCTCACTCGTTCCCTCTGCTTGTTTTCAATCTCTCTTTTAAAGAGTCATGAAGAAGACAGAAAAGCCTAACTTTGTATTTAACACTAATGAACAACATTAAATATCCACCTCTCATCCTGATATTGATACTACAGTACTTCCTGTAAACAGTAGAGAACACTGAACTGAATCTTTATCATGTTTAGAGTAGAACAGCTAAGAATTGTATCCACATTCACTGAACAAATTATTTTTCTTCTTTCTGATTGTACTTTAGTCCAGACTCATAATCAAAGAGGATTTTATTTTAACACAAATATTTTTTTTCTTCTTGTTGATTGTTGTCTCTTCAGACTGAGTGTCTGTAACCTCTCAGAGAGAAGCTGTGGAGCTCTGTCCTCAGTTCTCAGCTCCCAGTCCTCTAGTCTGAGAGAGCTGGACCTGAGTAACAATGACCTGAAGGATTCAGGAGTGAAGCGGCTGTCTGCTGGACTAAAGAGTCCACACTGTGAACTGGAAACTCTCAGGTCAGGATTCCTCAATATGTTCCACTAATGACCACCTTAATCCTGATTTACATTAATGGATAAACTCTTAACCTGCATAAGATTGTGTCTGTGCTTGCATGGTTTTAAACCGATTCCGTTTATTTTGTTTCCATTGTTTAAAGAAATATCAATTAAACATGTTTTATAGTCTTTTTCTTCTCCCTCTGCTGTTATAACTTGAAATATCAGAGGATTCAGAGAGTTATGAGTAATGTCAGATTGTTGATGGACATTAGTGTGCGTTTGGTTGTGACTAGAAAACAATCAGTAACAATGTTAATGTAACCTACAGTAGCCGACAGTATCTCAGTACAGTTCAGCCCTCACAGTTCCCTCAGATTATGTGACATGTGTGTTGTTTTGTGTGTTTGCAGCCTGTCAGGCTGTCTGATCACAGAGGAAGGCTGTGTCTCTCTGGTCTCAGCTCAGAGCGCCAACCCCTCCCATCTGAGAGAGCTGGACCTGAGCTACAATCATCCAGGAGACTCAGGAGTGAAGCTGCTGTCTGCCGGAGTGGAGGATCCACAATGGAGACTGGAAACTCTCAGGTATGAAGAGGCCTGCTGCAGCCACAGACAATCAGTCTAATAGAGGAGGTAGAGCTGGAAACGTGTTCTCTGTCTCACTGTCAGCCTGGTTAATATGACCCTGACACCAGTGGTGGGCCGTGTAATTCATACCTGGGCCTTCAGTGCTTTCCTACTACAGCTGAACCTCCTAATAACCTCATTATGACGCCACAGCTACGGATTATTTGTTTCGTGTAAAAATGAAGCTCAACACCTACAAATACACTAACTGCACGGTGCAGATACATGAATACGCGCATGACGGGATGCTGCGTCATTAACGGACAATGTATAAAGTCAAAATCAATTTGCAAAACTGCAGCACTAAAAGAAGTATTTATCCGCACACTGAAGAGCCCGAGCCATTCAAATATTATTCACATCAGAGGGAACAATATGAACCATATCATAAAAACGACACCAAATGAACACGGTAACGCTCCTATCACTCCCTCCAGGAAATACTCAACACCTTAGTTCTTGTTAGTGACGGATTTATTCGTCTGTCAACACCAAGAGGGAAAATGAGTCCACTTGAAAACACATGAATCTTCAAAGTAGATCACGTAAACACTTTAACTTTAACACTTTGACTTTAACACTTTGCGCGGAGTATATAGACTTCTGCCACTTCACGTGTCTTCTTGTTGCTGTGCACCGACTAAATGTGTCCCCAGAGCAACATAGGACTTAACAATAGTTCGTATCACATATAAAACCAAACAAAAATCCATCTTCATAAAAACAAGTTGTACAAATAATAATATATAAACAAGCATATTAAAGCTACTGCAGATGTACAAACAAAAGCAGTTCATTTACCAAAGCTGCTGTTCACTATTTAAAGACAAAGTCCATCCTCCTTTCTTTGTTAATAAAGAGTTTAATCCCACGGTTATTCAGTACATCCGTGCGTTTTAGTTCCAGTAAGAAGTCCTTCTGGATTCATGGACGCCAGTGAAGACCTGACGGCCCACCACTGCCTGGCACACCAAGCTGACCTCAAACTACCAGAGACTCATCAAACTGTTTGTGTCCCACATCAGACCATCAATGCAGACAGAAGTAGTCAGGGAACAGTAGCCAGGATGAGCCCAAACAGGGAGGGAAGGTGATGAAACTGTTGTTTTTCTGGAGTGTTGTCTTGTTTCAACATTAGAAAATAGGACAGTGGTGTATCCTGACACGTTGACATCAATGCGTCAATGTCGTGACGCTGAAGGTTTGTGGGCTCATATCAAACAATAGATTGATATTTTGATGCTCGTCATCTGCCACCAGTGTGTGTTGCCCTTTAGTCCAGACATTATTGTGAAAAGACAAACAGACAAAGAAACAATCTGTTTAAACCGTCTTGATGAATCATCACAATAGGAATGTTTTTCTGTTTTAAAGGAGTTCAGCTTTACCAGGTTTTGTTTGTTTTGCACTGAGAGCCAGTTCCCTGGCTGATAAGAGTCGACTTGTTGAAACTACAGGTGACAGTCGGCCACAGACGCTCAGTTAAGAACCAACAGCTGATTGTGGACATGGTGTGTCAGAGCCCAAAGAGGTTTATTTAGGACTGGACCAAAGTTCTAGGGGGACACAGGCAGTGCTCTGTGTCTGCAGACGGACTTGAATTGTAATATTTTCACCCCCAGATTACAGATAATAGAAACCAGTGTTGACTGTTGCTCGGAGACGGGATGTGAACAGCTTTGTACATCCAACCATCCCCCCCGACCTCCTCCATCAGAGGGTTTGTGGCGCTGTAGTGATTTCAGGATACTTTCTCCTTTACTTCTGAGAGACAACAGTCATTATTACACAAACACAAGAGGTTGCTTGTCAGGACCAAAACATCCAACAATCAATACTTCTATATTGACAACGGATCAGCTGACTCTGTGTGATGGTGAAGAGTCGTGTGGTGGTGATGAACCCACAGAGAACTGTCTCCATCTCTGCAGCTCTACACAGCTTTTTAGCCTCTTTTAGCTCCTAGTTTTGGTTCTGCAGCACATTTCCTGTTTGGTTCAGTCTCAGTGTTTCCAGCAGCAGCTGTTTTCATTCAACAAGCTGTGATGAAGCCACTGTTCACTACCTGCTCAGCAGCAAACAGCAGACAGACTCAGTTAGAGACTAGCTGGTGAACATAGTGGAGCATTTAGCAGCTAAAGAGACAGATGTTTCCCTCAGGAGGTGGTGGAGACCAAACACAGAGCGGTTAGAGAGCTGAACTTTGCACCAACAGAGACTTTGTAGCTGACTGAAGATCACTGCGTCACCAGTGTGGTTAGCACTACGTCACAGGGATCTGTAGCATATATACATACGGCGATAATTCAACCCTTTGTTGTACGATATCGTTGTTTGTTTATGATCGATCGTAATGTTTTCTATCTGGTTGTAACTCATATGATGGTGGAAGTACGGCAGTGGTGGGCCGTCAGGGCCTGCAAAGCCTTCTCTGCTGGCCTAAACAGAATCACAAAGTTATAGCTATTTTATAATTTAATAATTTTTCTTAAATACACTACATATATCATAATTTATAAAAAAAAATGTCCCATCATCTTATTTTCTCATTGCACAGCTACTGTCTTCCTCAGCTGCTCTGCTTCCAGTGCAGCTTGTTTTAAGGAGAGCTTTTATCCAATCAGATTTCACCTCTGTAAACCTTATTGATTATTTGGTAAGTGAAACTGCTTTTGTTTTCTTTACATCTGCAGTGTGTTAGTTTTGCCTATCGTGTCGTTTATGGATATTGTTCCCTGATGTAAATACTATTTGAATGGCCCTTGCTCTTTAGTGTGAGTGTTGCTGGATTGTTTTGTTGCTTTGTTGTAAATATATGTGTCTGGTTCTTGTGAGTTCGCTCTTGTCATTGTGTTAATTACATCGATTTTGACCATATTCATTGTCCGTTAATTACGAAGCATCCCGTCCTGCGTGGGTTTAGGGTCCGGATGATTGAATCTGTTTGGGCTGTTTTCTTTTACAAAGCAAGAATGATGGTCTGGAGAAATGTGGATTGTGTGTCGATTGCTTAGCCCTGTTTGAATCAGTAGGGAACAGCTGCCTAAACGCTGCGGGGAGAATGTAGCGTGAGTTTGTGCGTGTTGTTTTCCTTACTAAGCTAGTTTAGCATAGCCTCGCAGAACACACGTGCCTCAGCTGTGTTTTGTTTAGTTTCCGGGTCAGACGCTGACCCGGAAACTAAACAGACAGACAGACCGTTGTCTCCACCGAAAACATTATATTTACCACAATTTAAGCTTCTGCATTTTCCAAATGCACTAGTATTATTCAATCAGATCTATCTATCTATCTATCGATCATGAATATTTATTTATTTATTGTTTTTATTTGATACGGGACATTGCACATTAATAAAAACATTTCTGTAAATGTGCCAGAGTTAAAGCCAAAAGGCTATTTTTCATCTGTAGTCCCAAGAGGAAGATGTTACATAATAAACCTAAAAACAGAAGATAAGATTACATTTAAAAGGTTAAACAATAATGACGATTTACAATGCGTGCACAAACAATGAAACAAGTGAGAATAAAACTCTTCTACATTGTCAAGGACTAACAAGACATGCAACACAGAGGCTCTCAAAGTCAACACACAACGCAAATACAATAAGGGATGACTATGTTAAAATAGAAACATGCACTGAAGACAATATTATGATGCAGTTAGACACTAAAAAACATCCACGTCAGAGGAACAACACATAAAAGCATGCAGAGTATGTGAAATACATAAATCAGACACTAAACAACAATAAAGACATGCAGGTAGATGAGGGTCCACCGGCAAATTCAACACAGACAGACAGGTGACAACAGACAGACAGACAGGTGACAACTGACAGACAGACAGGTGACAACAGACAGACATATGGGGTCAGATCAGTCTCAATAATTGCAAATGCGCACAGAACAATTCACAAATATATATTATATATATAATACATATATATATAATATATTATATATATATATATAATATATATATATAATATATTATATATATAATATATATATATAATATATTATATATATAATATATATATATTATATATATATATATAATACATATATATATTATATATATATATATATATATATAATATATATATATAATATATTATATATATAATATATATATATTATATATATAATATATATATATTATATATATATAATATATAATATATATATATATATAATATATATTTTCTGGAGCTTTAACGAGACCAATGTTGGAGCGTCTGCTGTAGTTCTCCATTGAGTCCGCCTTCTGTTTCAGCTCTTTTCTTCTTCAATGTGACTGATGCAGGTTTTTAAGTCCTCAATGTCGTCTTCATGCAGCTGACCAGTGGAGCTGGTGGAACATGTTCTTGGTAGGGCTGTGCCACATCCAATCAATTTCAGCAAACATCCCAGAATGATTTAATGCAAAAAAAATTAAGGTATCAAACACGCATTACTACTTTGCAGTTAAATATTTAACATTTATTCCAACACGAAAAAAAGCAGTAAATAACACTTTGACAAACACGTCAGGACATCTTATTTTAGTCACCCTCACAGGGAATTCAGTATAATATAATAATATATATATCATATAATAATATTCAGTGTAATATAATAATATATATATATCATATAATAATATGCACTATAATATAAAACACACACACACACACACACATACATATATATATATATATATATATATATATATATAATGATTTATTTATAACTATATATCCATTTCTCAGACAGGTGCTTCATGTCCCTCACTCTGTCCATGCTGGTTCTGTCCCCGTTGTTTTAAAAAGATAAATAAGTTATTAGCATGACGTCATCCAGCGAGTCAAACCTGTCTGGTGTACAGCTACTAGTCTGCTGTCTGATTGTGAGGTCAGGCTGATCTGGGATCAGCTCTTTCAGTAGTTTCTCCTCTCAGTTCTCCTCTCAAGCGGGTCTTGGAGGAGCAGTGCTCGCCTGTAGAGACTAGTCCCGACGAGAATGCGCAGTTTGGGGCAGAACGAAATCTGCCCCAAGCTGAATCTATTTGAGGACGCTGATTGGCTAACTTGTATGTCACTCATTTATATCTTTAGTCAGCATTAAAGCATCATTGGCTAAACTGCTTCATAGACCCGCCTCTTTGGGGCAGTTTCTCCAGCGCCCCAGCAGCTGAGACGTGCACACGAGGAGAGGACGAGCAGGAAAAGCATATATTTACTGCAGATATCATATTTTACACATATTACTGGGTGATTCCATATTTCAAAACACAAATATTGACAATTTGTATAGTTTATTATTATTATTATTTTTATTTGTTTTAATTATTTGTAGCTCAAGGGGGCGGCGCCCTAGCGCCCTCTATTGACCAGCCGCCACTGCAGCTGACTCTGTGTTGTACTGCAGTGGTTTGGTGTTTACCTCTTATATTATAATATAGAATAGATAATAATGAATATCAGCACCGTATTCATGGTTCAGTAGAAGCATCAAGCCGTGATATGAAGTCTGGTTTACTGGCTGATTGCGTCCATGAGCGACTGAAGGGAGACTTGACTTTGGTCGGCCATACTTTCGGTTTAGATGTCAGAGATTTCACAGGTAATCAGCTACTTGTTCACTAGTTTAAAGGTCGTACATCCGTTGGTTTGAACTTCTAGAGGTTCTATTAACAAAGTGACTCAGCCCATGCAGTGAGACTCACGCACGTGAGACCACGACCCGGAACCAACACGACTACTTTATAAGATGATAATATGTCACATGTTGTGTTTACAGCTTGTTCTCACTGAACCACAAGTGGACAAAGAAATCAATTGATGCAGGTTTAAACATGTGATTTACTGACTGACTGGTGGAGGAAACTGAGTGTGAAATGGATGATGATTGTCAATATAATCCTGATAATAATAGATCATGAATAAGTGAACATATTGAGCTGTCGTCATGGGCCAATCAGAAGAAGCTCCAGTGAAGTAAAAGAATATGAGCTGATGAATAATAAGTGCTCCATGTGAACATGAATAACAAAGCTCTGTGTATGAGAGCGATGTAATGTCCATGTTTCCATGCTGCTCTGACCCCCTCCTCCTTTCAGGGTGGAGCCTGCTGGAGTCCGATGGTTCAGACCAGGTCTGAGGAAGTGTAAGTGTGCTTTGAGTTTGATTCATGAAAACAAAGCATCTTCAAACTGTGACATCACTCATTCACATCTCTGATGTCATCATCAAACACATGAGAGATTAATAACTGCAGCTGTATTGTGTCTTGTTCTCTCCATCAGATTCCTGTGAACTCACACTCGACACAAACACAGTGAGCAGAAACCTCAAACTGTCTGACAACAACAGGAAGGTGACATGTGTGAAGGAGGTTCAGTCATATCCTGATCATCCAGACAGGTTTGATGTCTGGCCTCAGCTGCTGTGTAGAACTGGTCTGACTGGTCGCTGTTACTGGGAGGTCGAGTGGAGAGGAGGAGTTGATATAGCAGTGAGTTACAGAGGAATCAGAAGGAAAGGAGACAGTGAAGTCTGTTCGTTTGGATTTAATGATCAGTCCTGGAGTCTGGACTGCTCTGATGATGGTTACTATGTCTGTCACAATAAGACAAGAACACCCATCACCTCCTCCTCCTCCTCCTCCTCTGGTAGAGTAGCAGTGTATGTGGACTGTCCTGCTGGCTCTCTGTCCTTCTACAGAGTCTCCTCTGACACACTGATCCACCTCCACACCTTCAACACCACATTCACTGAACCTCTTTATCCTGGCTTTGGGTTCTGGTCCAGGTCTGGTTCTGCTTCCTCAGTGTCTCTGTGTTCTCTGGAGGAGGGAGAGTCTCCTCCTGCTAGATAAACCTTCTCTCTGCTGACCAGTTAGTTCAGTGTGTACAGGATCACACACAGCTGATGTTAGTTAGGAGAATGTGGGTAGGAGTTTATCCTCAGGGTGG
Source organism: Leptoclinus maculatus (assembly GCA_032191485.1). Lineage (NCBI taxonomy): Eukaryota > Metazoa > Chordata > Actinopteri > Perciformes > Stichaeidae > Leptoclinus > Leptoclinus maculatus. The sequence continues at coordinate 473,599 of JAVDOI010000023.1, forward strand.
TGTTTGTAGTGTTCTCTTTCCAGTATGGCTAGAGGTTGATGAAACAATACTCTGAACAGAGTGATGGAACTTCAACAAGCTTCCTCTCATTCTTGAAGGTCGTACATCTTATGTGTCCAAACAGAACATCATGTATTCCTTGTCCCCGGAGAGAGCAAGTCTCACTATATTACAACCCTCTCTTATCTCTAAATGAACATAAATGTGTTATTAGCAATACTATATATCAGGGGTCTTCAATTAAATTTCCAAAAGGTCCAGATTGAGAAAATCTCCTCGGGCAAAGGTCCGAAACATTACAATAATATCTAACTCGCGCTATTTAGTGCCATATATATATATATATATATATATATATATATATATATTCAAGAAGCCTAGTAGTAGTAACAACGTCTCTGTGTAGTCAACAACTGTCAAATCAAATAAAGAAAGTACACATCAATTATATTTTAACAAGTATTATCGTTGGTTTTCAAATGTAACTGAATGGATTATAAATAATACATAGAAATACATCAATAAATGTTCTTCTCATTTCAAGTAAAATAAGAGCTAGATTAAAGAATAACTGACATAACAGAAAGCTTTTAAAAAATGTGCATCTTAAAATGAAGTAATTCATTTTAAAAATTAATTTCACTGAGTTGTTCTGCAGCTTTAAATTCAGTTAATTCAGGTGTGAAGTGATGTCAATCAAAAAAGCCACAATATTATATTTTTGTCATCTAAAAAGAGAAATCAGTGTGCATGGACTTCATCTGTGGTTATTAAACGACTTGTTTCAGCTCTATTCTCTCTGTTCACATCTTTGTTGAACAGTGAATTCATGTGTTATGATTCTGATCATATTGGACTCTTAGGTTTATTTTCTGTCTTCATTTCAGACTCAGAGTTGTGCTTTGCCTCGTAGTGCGCTTCATTTGCCGCTTTTATCCACAGTTACGGTTTCTGAACATATGAGACATGCTGGTTTAAACTGTGGGAAGAATTAACATATAACATTCTGTTCATTCTTGCTCATAAATTCTATTCTCTCTGAACACGTTTCTCTTTTTGGAGAACGTCATGTGAGATAACTTCTCCGATTAGCGCAATATTCCTGCTCTTCTTTCTATTTCCTCGTCTCTCCCCCGTGTGTCATGGTGTATGTAAATCTTACTAGAATCAGGAAACTTGAATGCCCATATTTGATTGGCTGAGCTGCATCACGTGATGTGATTCACAACGCATTGGTCGTGTGTTTCCTGCACCGCTGAACAAGTGCCGTAACGGCTGAATAAACAGCGCCGGTTAAAGTATAAATTCACTGTCAGATATGAATAATCCTGAATTATCTATCGGTTATAGGTCCTGAGTCTGGATGCAACTGTGTCTGGGTCGGGATCCGGACCGCGACCCCTGCCATAGACCATTATATCCTGTTACAGAGACTAGAACATTATATTGGCATCAAAGGAACCGCACTGAACTGGTTTGGATCCTATTTATCGGATCGATCTCAGTTTGTATATGTAAACGATGAAGCCTCGATGAGGACCAACGTTAGATATGGAGTTCCACAAGGTTCTGTGCTTGGACCAATTTTGTTCACCTTATATATGCTTCCTTTAGGTAATATTATCAGAAAACACTACATAAAATGTCATTGTTATACAGATGATACTCAATTATATATATCGATTAAACCAGATGAAACCAACCAGCTCACTAAACTGCAAGCATGTCTAAAGGACATAAAAACCTGGATGACCTGCAACTTCCTGATGTTAAACTCAGACAAAACTGAAGTTATTCTACTAGGCCCAGAACACCTCCGAAATCAGTTATCTAATGACATAGTTTCTCTAGATGGCATTGCGCTGACATCCAGCTGCACCGTAAAGAATCTTGGAGTCATTTTTGATCAGGATTTGTCTTTTAATTCTCAGATAAAACAAATTTCTAGGACTGCCTTTTTTCACCTACGTAATATTTCAAAATTCACACACATCTTGTCTCAAAGCGATGCAGAGAAATTAGTTCATGCATTTGTTACCTTTAGACTAGATTACTGCAATTCCTTATTTTCAGGCTGCTCTAATAAATCTCTCCAGCTGATTCAGAATGCTGCAGCTCGTGTACTAACAAGAACTAAGAAAAGAGATCATATTAGTCCTGTATTAGCTTCTCTGCACTGGCTCCCCGTAAAATCTAGAATAGAATTTAAAATTCTTTTACTCACCTACAAAGCCCGAACTGGTCGGGCACCATCATATCTTAAAGAGCTTATAGTACCATATTATCCTAGTAGGGAGCTGCGCTCCACTAATTCAGGGTTACTTGTAGTTCCTAGAGTTTTAAAGAGTAGGATGGGAGCCAGAGCCTTCAGTTACCAAGCTCCTCTTTTGTGGAACAAGCTTCCCGTTTCAGTCCGAGGGGCAGACACACTCAACACATTTAAGAGTAAGCTTAAGACTTTCCTTTTTGATAGTGCTTATAGTTAGGGCTGGCTCAGGTTTGCCTTGGACCAGCCCTTAGACAAACTGGTATAGGCTTAGACTACAGGGGGACTTCCTAGGATACACTGAGCTCCTCTCTCCTCTTCTTCATCTCTGTCTGTATGAATTGATGTCCCATTAATGCTCACTACTAACTCTACTTCTTCCCCGGAGTCTTTGTGCTTTCTCGCCTCACAGGTTCCCATGGATCGTGGTTTCATCTGGACCCTGGTCCTTCCACCCGCTTTAACCCTGCTGACTCCCACTAATAAATAACACTCTTATTATTACTTACATTACTATTTCATATTACCGGTCCCATTAATGCACATTATTGACCAGCTTCTTCACCAGAGTATCTGTGCTTTATCGCCTCGCAGGTACCTCTGGATCCGGGTTGTACCTGGACCTGGTCTTTCCACCTGCCGTAGTTCTGTCATACATTGAATGTGTTGAAATTACATTGCATGTGTTGTAATTTTGTTATGCTGTTCAACACTTGACATCTATTGCACTTCTGTCCATCCTGGGAGAGGTATCCCTCCTCTGTTGCTCTCCCTAAGGTCTCTTCCTCTTTTCTCCCCGTTAAAGGGTTTTTTTTGGGGGGAGTTTTTCCTGTTCCGATGTGAGGGTTCCAGGACAAGAGGATGTCATGTGTACATATTGTAAAGCCCTCTAAGGCAAATTTGTAATTTGTGATTTTGGGCTATACAAAATAAATTTGAATTGAATTGAATTGAATTGAACCCTTCCTAGTTCTAGGAGCAGTGAGCAGCTGCTGTAAAGCAGCCGCTGAGGTTGGTGGTTCTGGTGTTAAAGTGGAGCTTCACCTCCAGGTCTGAGTCTTAGTCCACTGCACAATTTAGAGAAATGCAAAGAGAAGTGTTGAAGAGGCTGAGAGATGAAAGCAGGCCCACACAGGTTAAAGTAGCTGAGCTGTGGTTGTAATGCTCCACAGAGGTTACTGAAGCAGTTCAATGTGAAGACGCTGTAGTGAGAGAAGAGGGGGGGGTCTGAATAAAGGGCCTTAACATGGCTTAATTTCATCACGTTGATGAGTCCCAAACGCTCTCACAATGGTAAACTGTGCTCACATCTTATGTTCTTTGCACGACTCTGAGACTTGTTCTCAGAGTCCAGTCCTCAGTGTTCTGGTCCGGCTCTAAGACCTCAGTGAATAAGGGGAGCACACGAGAGGACTAACTAAAGAAAGAAGTTTAATTTAACACAGATTTAATGAGTGTAACAGATGTAACATGTGAACTCTAACAAAGGTAGACAAACATAGCTCTGCTATCAGTAAATATGTGGGTGGAGTCATGACTTGTTGTAAAGCTTCTGGACTGACTGAATGGAGATTGGCTCTGACTGGAAGACTTGAAGCTGGTCTGACTGGAAGACTTGAAGCTGTTCTGACTGGAA